>JAGDQP010023032.1:12252-29700 GCA_022664845.1 Lepisma saccharinum | reverse complement strand
CAACGTTTTGAAACTCAGTACATTCTAAAGCTAGTCATCTGTAAACTTGTAAAAGTAAATTCCCGTTTCTTCTGTGCCGTGTGAATTCACAGTACCTCTGATAGATGAAATTTCTGCAGGTCCTCACTAACGATTAGATTGTAGGTCTTGTAACCCATGAAGTATGAAACTGACTTCTGTGGATCAGTTTTGAAATAATCAAATAAAAACAACACAAGCTGCACACCATACATCACTATTTATAGTGTAAGTTAGCCATGATTGATTTCACATAAATGTCGTTCTTCGACATGAAATCTTCCACGTAAATTATCTTTTAATGTTTGTTAAAATATTTTCTTTCTACAAATTTTGACATCCAACACATCATTTGATGGAAGTACCATTACTTGCCCTTTTAAGTACACCTATGTTATACTTGACGTCTTCGAAGTGTGGCAGTGTCATATAATATATCTCTTTATAACATCAAACAGTCTAGACCTAATAACCATTAATCACACTGCATTAATTACGAGCATAATGAACAATGAATCTATCGTGACGCACAGTAAGATATCTGACGGTCCTCACTATTCAAAGATGTTGGATATGTTACTGTCCGATTATATTGATAAGTCATTGTTATAAAATTTTATACTGCCTTCTGAGTTCAGATTCCATTTCAGTAATTTGAATATTATGATTATTTTATTTTATTTTACTTTTACTTTTGGAATGTAAATTTCATTCTTTATTTCACGTTCATCACGCTATTAACAAGTTTCCCCCACTGGAAACCACAAAGGCAATAAGGTTCCGGGGAAATACCTAGGAGGTCCTGCTAGGTCTTTGCTTAAGAATACGAAGAAACTCTAACATACTGTAAAAGAAAGTGAAATAAAATAAAACATATCGAAGTTTAAAATGCTGTACATGATGTCACGTTAATCACAAATTCATCTCAAACGCGGTGATGCTACATATATCCATTATGATATTTCAGATTTGTTTGTTTGATAACATCTATTTATTCATTAATTGACGATAACCAAACCGAGAATGCAGTTCAAGTACTTCATAAATTCGGAACCATGTTTAAAAAATAACAACCATAGTTCAGTTTTGCCTACTTGGCAAGTGCCTGGGAGTCCCATCCTCCCTTTTATTACCACTGCGAGTTTTGCTTCAGTCAAAATGAAGTCCGATTTGTTTCGGTGAAAGGAAGAAGCATCTTCAGCGGCCACTGGTCAACTTTCCAGAAAACAAGTAAACAATCTCGTTATCGTTAAATTGCCAGAGACCCTAGAAACAAGATATTTTCATAAACCTCCTTAACAACATATAGATACATATAAGAACGCAAAGCGAAATAAGTCACAAGTATGAAACCTTGCTGCTCCTGGGAAAATCGCATCTGAATTCATTTATTGACAAAGATACACTACAATATTTCATTTACCGTATTGGTCACAGATCAGATAGTTTTGAGAACGGTTACGTAGCAAAACTCGACGACTTACAAAATAACACAACCTGTGTTTTTTTTTCATGTGCGATGTATACTTGACTAATAATAATAATAATAATTCTTGTTAAAAAAACAATAAGACATAAACTTTTAATGTAGTTGGTGCAAGCATTATCGTACATCATTTTTTTCTGCACTACTAAACATTCTAACACTTGCGTAAACTGTTTTTTTTTTCCTAAGGATAGTAAGTTGAGAGTCTTGGAGTGTTGCTGAATTTTGATTTAATGAGTGTTGTTTTCAGGAACGACCTGTTCGTTTCTCCGAAGGCCTATTTAACGATTTATATCTTTTGCTTGAACGACACTTTTTCACAGCTTTGCGAACTCAAACTGCCATCTATATCTACTGGTTTACGTCCTGACGACGTCTTGGCTTCACCGAACCATGTTACTTCGTCGTAGTCAACATCATCAATTTTAGCATAATCTCTCTATATAAAACCGAGAGTGACTGTGTTTGTGTTATCATCACGCCAAAATGGCTTGAACGATTGGAATGATTTTTCGCACATTATCAGATATTGGACCCGTGTGGGAAGTTATCATATCAGTCGTTATCTTGGATTCAAAATGGCCGCCCAAACCATTTTCAACATGGTTTGAGCTAGAGATACGAAATTTGGCATAAAGGTGTATTTTCAAGAGTAGCTTAAGCAAATATTGCAAAAGTTTGAAAAGTCGCCATCTTGGATTCAAAATGGCCGCTCTAAAATCTTTTTCCATACCGTTCGAGCTAGAGGAATGAAATTTGGTACGAAGGTGCACCATCACAAGTAGGTTACATTAAATAGGGTAAACCTCCATTATGGTGGCACAGCCCCCCGGGAGGAAGATGTGCACCATGGGGGCGCATTCTCCCGGGGAGTCTGGTTATAAGGGGGCGGAGTCCCCCAAAAAACAAGGTGGGGGCGTAGCCTGCCACGTGGAAGCCAGTAATTGGTAACAGTCCCAATGACTGTTGCCAACATATTTTATTCACCTGGTACCAACGGGCGTGCAAATCAGCTAGTGTTCTTATATTTACAGTTCTTCTCGTACTCTTAATGACTACCGATATACTTCTGCAGAGCATTGAAGATATATTTTGTAAATCTAATCTTCTCTTCCGTGGCTTGGATTCACCTCAAACTATATCATATTCGCCGTATCACGTTCATCCTTGGCCATAGACATAGAAATGTCAAAAGGATTGTGTACCATAGTACCCCAGTCAACGTAGGGAGAAATTAACAAAAGAAAAATCACTTCGCATTTGTGTGGAAACTTCCGCTCGTTGAAATATCTCCTGCACACAGCCACTTGATACATGCAGGGCAACATTCAGAGACTAGCCATTTAACTATGGCAGCAGCGATATACTTGTATTTACCAGCTGTGCATAATAGATAATTTGTTTCTGTGTCCCTGACTTTCATTTTTCACACTATTCTTCAATATCCTTTGCTCAGGGGGTTCCTAGGTTTTTTCAAGCAGCGGATCCCTTGTGACTGTTAACTCGCTCCTTGGTTTAGCCAGCCATACACGATGCAATAAAAATATATACATCACACAATAATTATCAGCCAGGGCGAGGGGATTATCTATTCCACATACTTCATATATTTAGAAATAACTGCATCGTCAATACCTGAACATTGCTGAACATATCTTAAAACTAAATTCACCATTGCATTTGTAAAACTCTTCTGGTCCAAATTGATATATCATATGATCCATTTCCTATTTTTAAAAACCTGATTGGAATCCAATATGGTGGATTTCAAGATGGCGGCTATGGTGCTGTTATAGCTCGATATGTTGGCCACCTCTCATATAACATCACGATATGATTACATCTTAGTCTAAGAATTAGCAAGGAAACTTTTGATTGCAGAATGACCCTTTCGGCCAAATTTGACCTTAGCTTACTCGTATAGAGTTGCCGTTCAGCAGCTAGACTTTAGTTTAGTATCTTCAGTACACTGTACCAATAAACTGAGTATGCACTTACAGCAAATAGCTTGGTACGCTTATGGGCACTTTCCTTGTAAAAATAACAAGATCTTACGGATGAAAAGATCTTAACGTGACTTGAAAAACCAGCCACTTTCCGTAAAAAAGCTTTTAATGTATTGCGGAGGTGAAATGGGTCACCGAGTCTATGCTTGGGACCCGATCTCACCAGGTGAATCGATTAAGACCCGGAAGGTAAAGCAGAGTGTTTCATTCTTTCCCTGTTATACATTGTTCCGTTTGAACATAGTTTCTTTCATGGGTGATCTGGACCGGCGGTGGTGTTACCCTCCAGAGCACCAAAAATACGAAGCCGTAAAGTTCCTAATAATAGTGATAACATTGAAATAGTCTCAATGTATCTGGAAATGACTCCTGGGAGTTGTGCAAATAACCCCTCGAAAAGGTTAGTCTGAAAGAATTTTTCCTCTTGATGTATTGGGTTTCCTCTGTGCGATACCCACGCGCCGTGAACGGTGTATGGGGATTGTGAGGGTAGCGCTCCACAGATTCATGACCTACGGTTCGAAGTGAGGTTTGGCGGTGAATCTCACGCTCGACCGCTTTTACCTTCCCAAGGTGCCCAGGAGTAACAAGGACACTCTAGTACTCAAATTGATAAGAAGCTGGTGTGGGTGCACCTAAGAGCGCCACGCATGGGAACACTGAAAGAAAACTCTCCAGCGTTCTAACCGCGTTTTGAACCCAGGTCGTCCGATTCGTAGTCAAAAAGCACGACCTCCTGAGCAACGGCGATTCATTTTAAGTGAGATAGAAGCATTAAAACCGTTTAACCTCTTCGGTCCCGGGAAAAGAACATGTCGTCAAAGTATTATACTTTTTCAAGAGGATATTGATAATTTTTCAATTTGGAATCACGTGGTTTTATAAGGACTGCATGTCCCTGTGAGTAAAATCGTATTTTCTTAGCATTCTTAATAAATAATTTTAATATAAGTGCTTTTCTTTCTGTTAATAGCGTGACTACAAATAATAACTCATATTTAGGCATACAGTACAAGGGTCATTAGAATCATGTTATTTAAGACGTCACGTCATAAGCTCAGTTCTCAAGGAAACCAAGTAATAGCCAGCTCGATCCCAGCCATAGGAACAAGATGAGAGACTAAATCTGCTCAAGACCGGATCTCTGAGTCAAGATTGGGTCAACTGGGTCAAGATTCAATCATTGAGTCGACCGGTCACAGAGTTAATAAACCTGGTCATTTTAGTGTAGGCCGAGTCAGTCAGGTTTCGGAGCGGGTATCTTTGTCATCTATGTCTGGGTCAACCTGGGCCATCGAGTCACCGAATATTGACCTATTTGCAACTCTGAATTATTGATTCAAGAATCTTCGCTAGTCTGCCTTAGGTGGCACTGAATGTACATTTTCGTAACAACACAAAAACATCCGGTCAAAGCTTGTATAACAAGGTAACCCGAAAGCTGTATACAATTTGTATTACATGTAAATATACAGTAAATCGGAAAATACTGTAGTAAAATAATAATAATAAATAATTCAGATATATGTAACATTGTTTCCACACATTAAAAGGTGTAAAATGTACCAATGAACTTTTAAGTACTTCCGTATGAAAAGAAACTAATATTATTGATATTTTACTAATTGGTGATTCTAATATTATTATTTCTTAATAATTAAAGAGAAGAAATAGGAAAATAACATTAATTAACATATAAAAAATGAAAGTTTATAAACGTTTCTGCCTTGTATTGCAAAATAAATAATTACTCGTGTCTGTATGTATCATTTGACTTCTATAAGTATATAAAGAGGTTCTAAAATGTTTGTTAAGCAGTTATTACCACAGATTCGTATACCATTCATTTGCATCATGAAAGTATTGGTAAGTATTTTCATAGCAATATTTTAATATTCACACCGTTTGTCATTTCATATAAAGTTATTAATGTTTCCACTATTTATTCAAGTTTTAATTTCAAAATGCATTTCTAACCTAATTCATAACATCAAATGTGATTATGTATTAATCATTTACACATAATCACATACAAACACAGCCTTAAATAAACATAAATATTGGTTTAAAAGTTATTCATAAACATTTTCAGTAACTAGCAATGAGCCCAAACGTTTATTAAGTCGCTTTAAATATTATTGGAGTAAAAGCTTTGATAATATTTTGTTTCATTTGTATCAATTTAGTAACTTCTGACTTCGGCCCGTGAAAGTTAAGTAAATAAATGGCTTGCTTTTTAAAATACACAGAAATTAACAGTACAGGGGAATATAATCCGTATCCTTGTGAACCGCAGCTTATCGACTTAGCCTACACCACTACTAAATAAATACAGTTCCTACAAAAACAGTCTGGAACTCTTCTCGGGATGAAACGTAATATGTAGCCATCAGTTATATTAAAATGTAACAATTTAAGTTAATTTTCGCAAAGCTCCCGTGGGTCCCAAAATAAGGAATGTCACATATTACTATAGGAAGTCATATAATCCACGAAAATAAATCATAAGTATGATGTGTACCGTACGACATATGTAGTTTTAATAACTTTTATGAATCTGTGTAATAAGTACGAGTTGCAACAATGTACACATTTTTCATACTGTGTATCAGAAATTGGTCAGACTTTATTTGAGTACTCTGTCTTGTAACAAGTGCGCAAAATTGGAATCTTATAAAAACGCCAGATTGTTTTAAAAAAAATAACTTTTCCAACTTACTTTCGTAACCATTAACAATGGCAAATACATCATCCGTAATTTTCTTCCGTAAGCTTTGCATTGCAATACAAAATTCACGGAGTACACGTAGTACGGAAGAAGTTAGGATACTCGGTTCAAGCACCTGGTCGATTTCTGATTCTGAAACTTTAACTTTTTTGACTTAGCCATGGATGATATTTGTCAGAGATGCGATCACTGGTCGGGTGTAAAATGTTCATGTTAAAAATTAAACTTGTTTATGACCTTTAGATGACTCTGGCTCAGTCCAGATAAAATGCTCAAATACACTGTTTCACATATTGTGTCATAACACTTTATAAATGATGTTAGAACTATATATTCCACACATGAAATAGACGTTATACAGTGAGAAGAAAAATGCGTAAATAGTGATAAAATTACACTAGACAATTGGAATTTTGTACCAACATGCTCTGTAATATAATATATTTCTACTGATAAGCAATACGTTTGAAACACCACTGAATTCGCAGGTAAAAATACAAAGTATGTTGTTACGAACTGATGACTACATATATTAGCAGAATTTCAACTTGCAATTCAAGATGCAAGTTTCGTACTTCCTTTCTTAATACGCAAGAATGTTAATACACAGTGTATACACTATACAGCCTATAAACTTAACTATGTAAGAACAACACAGAAATATTATAATGTGGGGTAGAGAGAAGGTGTTGTTAATTAATCTGTACAAGAAGAAAGCGGCCGAATCTAATTTCATGGTAACATCTCGGAAATCATGTGGTGGTGTCAGGAAAATCTGAATCCATACTGTTGTTGTACTGTCCTTAAAATCAGTTTCTATTTCTCTTCACTTAATATGGCTGAGAAGAACGAGTCAGCGTTGCCATCTTTTTGTTCAAGAAAATCGGGACAGGCTCTGTATTTGGGACTGAGAGTATCAGAACATAGGTGGTCAGTGCGTACTTACACACACACACAAATAAAAAGAAATCCAGACTTTAAGATTGGTAATTAGGACAAATTCCGAAGTTAAAATTTACTATCGATTTTGCTAAAACAAATTGTACTTTTCTTATTAATTAAAAACTAGACTTTTAAGTCACATTTTAAAAGTGCTCCACGACCACTTTGACAAATAGCAAAGTTGTTTTGTGAATATCACTAAGAAAATTTCACAATTTGAGCCATTCAAAATGGTATGTAAGTTTCTTGATAAATGTGAAATGAAGTTTAAATTTAACCTGTTACTTATAATATTTAACTTACCTGAAAGGTCCTTATTATACATATAAAGTTAATGAACACTAGAAACAAACATGTTCTTTTCACTCTTAAAATAACAAATAAGTTTCAAACATGCAAAGACAAGTGATACTTAAAAATAAAATATTTTCCGAGAATTCAACATACAGCGCCATCTTTTACTAAAATATCTCTACTTAAGGACTGAAGAGTACGCGGTGGAACTGAAGGTGGAACTAGCTTTAAAATATTCCTTTATTACCATAGGGATAATGAGCCGAAAATCGGGACGGTCCCGACAGAATTGGGTCAGGTGGCTACCCTGGAACGAGTATAAAAGTTCAATCAGGACAGCAACTCCCGGAAATAGAACCCAGAATTTCTTATTATAAGTTGCTACACTTCCCTCTGAACTAGCATATACGTCTTGATGGAATATTCTTGTTTTTCTTTAAACAATACTTAACCGTTTACAGGAACGTAACAACGCTATGTAATTTCTCACAGATTGATTATTCTAATTTTGTTTGATCACCACGAAAATTAAATGAGGAAGCGAGAACTAGTTTTGCCTATAATTAGGATTTCGAAGACAATATAGAACCAAAATTGTATTGAAACAAAATCTAAAAAAAAAAAAAAAACATCTTTAAAGCAGGAAAATCTCGTCTAATGCCTTCCCAGGAGGCAACGTACCAAGAATAGAAGATACATTCCCTCGCTGAATTGCGATACTAAGGCGCTGGATTAGGAAGGTGGTCGAGCGAGCATCACCTGAAACGATCTGTATTCGCCGACCAACTTCTTTAATAAAATTAAGGCCTGCCGTGCCCCAAGTACCACTTGACTCAATTGCGATCGCAACAAAAATATACTGTGCAAGTAGATTGGAATATTTTCGATTTTTATCGGCCTCTCTACGAATAACCAAAATTACAAATAACTTGATGTAAAAAACAGAGAATTTCCAAAGATCTTAGGTATATTTCGCTATAGATTATATCATGTACGTATTTAAAAACGCAGAAGGGAACAAGACTTTTGTGGGATCCATGGTCCTTTTGTCCTTTCCTGAAGCTATAATTCCGTAATTGGTGTTGTAATTTTTTTAGTTCTTCATTTCCCTTTTGTTCATCTCACTGTAATAATTTAAACGATCTAAGTTGTATTAAGAAGACGCTCATTTATTATTAGAATCCCACCAGACAATTCCACATATAAAGGCTACCAAAAGAGGCACGTGAAATGCTCGACACACGCTTGGAAAAATGTAGCTTCTATCCTTACAAGATTACAAGTTCATTTAAGACTTCAAAAACGACTCAAATAATTACAATTAAGAAAGGGAATAAAAATACTTTTCTATTCACTCTGTATTTTCAATTGGCTGTTTGATCACTTTTCTTTTTGACAATAATTATCGCGAATATCAGAAAATATTTCGCACTCAGCAGAAGAAAAAAATTCCTTTAAAATTTTCAATCAGAAAAGATTAAGATTTTAAAAAGCTTTAAAGCACTGAAAACAAATAGATTTTTTAAAAAGTGTATTAAGATAAATAAATTAAAACTTAAGTTAATCAGGATTGTCTTGTTCATATGCACCATTGGAGTCTCAGTGTGCTCCCCTTCATTACGAGCGGTCCTACGATCGATTCCCAGTGAGAATTCAAAAGGTCGAAGTTGACTCAGCACCGTAAGCACAGTTTGCATTGGAAGCTACTTGAATGAAGAAGTCGCGGACTAGGGTCACGAAATCCAGCTATACGGCTACGAGTGGCATTACACTCTCCTTTCCCCTTTTTAAATTACTACAACCACTTGCCAGGCCAGGCCAGGCCAGGCCAGGCGGCTGTCGCGCTGCCAAGTCTAGTTTAGTTCATACGCACCATTAGTTTCGTCGAAGAAATAAGCCACCTTCACGAAACATAAACGGTGTGGAAGTTTAGTTTAGTTTATATGCACCATTAGTCTCGCCAAAGAAATAAAAGTAACCTTTACAAACATAAACTCTGTGCAAATTTTGTTTAATTGAACCATTTTACTTCTCCTCACAGGTTCTTCTCGTCGTCTTCGCCCTCGTGGCTGTTTCTTTGGCTGAAGAAGCTCCCAGAGACAAGAGAGCTATTGGTCTAGGTCTAGGCTATGGATTGGGATATGGAGGTCTAGGCTATGGAGGATATGGACTTGGTGGCATTGGATATGGTGGATATGGTCTTGGAGGAGGATATGGACTTGGAGGATATGGAAGAGGATTTTACGGTTAAGTCAACTAACAGGTAGATACCATACAAATTTGAAATAAACACATTTATTGTTAATGTTATTAGCCTTACTACTTTATGCATTATTCTTATACCAGAATAGAGCAACGAGGGGGAATTGTGACCAGTAGCTTACTTTTCCCTGCAAGACATGAATTTATTCATGTTAACCCGATATGTTTCTTATTCTGTAACGAAAGCGATCCTTGTACTTTCGTCATTTCTTGACAGCCCCGTAGTCGAGTGGCTACTTTAGCGGATTTCCGAACGATATTTGTTATGTACATGGGTTTAAGTTCTACTGCTGCCGATTTTGACATAGGGTTTCTGGGGTTTTGCTAAGCTTGAGCAGGGGAATGTCGGATGAGTATCTCGACAAGCGTCTTGGACGCTATCAAACCCGTCCTTGCTTCCCGACATCCCTCTGATATAAGATGGATAAGGTCGTAGCTGCCTCTTCATTCCAAAGAAAATAAATTACTGAGTAACGCTATGAAACAAGTCACGTAGACAAGGACAGGAAACTCAGATAGTATGCCAGCTTGCAACAAGATTCGCAGTCACTTATTTAAGCTTGTCAAGCTTGATATTGTGTTAAACTTAAAAACCAGGTATGAAACAAACTTACTGAAACAACATAAGGGCTTGATAGTATAACTAACCTATTTCAAATTTGTTGGAACAAGCAGTTATGCGAGGAAGATTATCAAACTTACTATTTATTTCATTTTTGTTTCTTTGCACTTCCCCAGTGGTTTCAGTGAGCTGGTCCCATCACGTCACAAGACTATTTCGCCGTAAGCTAATCTACGCTAACTCTCACCCTTCACTACGGCCATCTCTTATAATCTGATGAAGTTAGTATTAATAGCGCTTGGAAAGCGAGCTAAGCAGTGTGGTTCCGTGGTATTTTTTTTTTCTTTCTTGTCCTGTCAAAACATTTCAACCGTGATTATTGCAAACTAGACAGCTTGATTCAAACTTGTTTCAAGCTTTTCGGCTTCATTTACTAAGATTGCGTTAAGTTGTTCCACTTGTCAAACTAACCATGCATGGCACTCTGAGACGCACTCGGCCTCCTATCACATTTAGTACCAGAGTGTCCTTGGAATTTAACATCCCATCCCAGTTCAAGCCGTAAGTCAAGAATATGTGGAGCGCTAACTCCACAGCTCCCATGCGCACGGAGCGTGCCCATCATTCAGGTGATTTACTTTATTTTACCTTTTTATTTGCCAAACTAAGCTTGATTCACGTTTGAGTCACGTCAAAATTGGTAAGTAGTGTACAGTCAAAAATTTAATACAATAAAAGCATTTACAGATCTTCATTAACTTTTCTTTTATTTTTTTATACTTTCAGGTAACATTTAATTCCAAAACAAACCAGTCATCCGCAGAGCAATGTCTGGCAAGTGTCGTCTGCTGCCTAGAATGTTACTCAGTTGTATTTCTTCAACGTAAATAAAGAAAAATGTATTCCTATTAAATGTACTTTTATTTTTTAGAGCCGACAATATTTTCTATGCTATTAAACGGTAACTGAGTCACAACTCATCGATATTATCTATTGACCGTGCAATTTCAGAAACGTACAGAAATTTTCACCATCCATTTTCTATGAATCTTAGTGTACAAGAAAATTATATGAATGCACTCTTACCGTTTATATTATTTTATTTTGTAATTACATTTTCTACATTGCTGTATCAACCACTAGGCAAAATAAACAACACCTAACTAGTTAGGGCATAAAAAGAAATAAGGAGAGATGACCGAACTATAAAGAAATAAAATATTAAATTTTGTTTCTTGTAATAATGATTTAAAAGTGAAAAATAAACTTTGAAGATCATATTTTTTTTTATTTGAAACAATATCATATTTTATTTTGACTTAAAGTCTTTCGAAAACTGATTTAAAATATTTGAGATGTGGATTGAAGTATAGCTTCGATCTATTTATAATTTCCTCTTCATATTTTTAAGCTCTTAGGTCTTTTTACTTATGAAGATGTAAAGTTAGTATCATATCAGGACATCAATTGAGCTTAATCCAGCCCTGATCCACCGTGAAATGTATGTAAAATTAACTTTGTTAACGTGCACCTATTAAAAGTAATATTTTTAAAGTTTCTTTTTTTACAGTGTACTCATTGACAAAAATTGTTATATTTTAATTTCTTTAATTCAAAACAAAGTTCAATCATTCGAATGAGTATGTGTCTTATGTAACGTACATTACGTAAATAATGTTAATAGATTAACGAATATATGCAGAAGGTTGTTGTAGATGTGTAGCACAAATCTCTTCTGTGAAAAACAGCAATTACTATAAATGACATATAATAGAATGAAAGACACTATGACTTTATATATAAGCTTACAAGGCTACCTTAATTGAATTTAGTTATATCACATCTGACCGTATAAATAATAACATTTGAAAAAAAAAGTCCTAGCCTCCAGGAATGAACAGAAGAAAGCAGCTTCACTGATTCTAAATTCCAAAGATGAGTCAGGTAGACACACAACCAAACATGGTATAACTGCATTCCTGCATGCAGTTCACATAGAAGAAATGATAGGTGATTTACATTGTTTACGTGTATGTTATATCACAGCATTTACAAAGAAATAGAAGTTTCTTGTTCAACAAGTATTCCTCTAACCTACGGCTAATGTTTATCCAACTGTTAATTGCAGCAGACATCTATTACGAAACTCGTCACATGATGAATATAAATCTCGATCCATTTTTCATCTCCAAATTCATCAAACATTAATTTTCTTTCCTTGTCACTGATTGCTTACTTTAAAGAGTACATATATTCAGGTATGTACGTACAATATACAGCATCGTATAATAGATAACTGACTAACAATTATGTATCTGGAACTACTGGGTCAAATTACAACTGATTTAGCATTCAACTCTATTGATGCATACCTGAATATAAAGAAATTAGCACATTTTGGAACAATTATATACGAAGTGACAATTAATACCGACACTTCTTGTCTTCTGCGCGTACAGTGTATATTATTAGATCCTGTAAAGCATGTTATCCTTCCAAACAGCGTAAGTTAGAATTTCGTGAGTTATAACAAGATACTGAGAAACAGTAACTGTGTGCATATCGTTAGAATCTTGAAAATATAGCAAAGAACAATAATCTATTTTCATTGAAAATTGAGAAACACTGCTTCGGTTATTGGCCTTGCCCGAGTTCAGATGGTATTCTCGTCCTCTCGTTGGCAGAAAACAAGAAAATAATGAATATGGGTGTTTGATCTGGTAGAATGCTGTGAAAGCAATTGTCGCGCATTTCCTTAGTTTTGTCGAACGTTGACGAGAGGAGGTCAGTTGATCCCATATTGATGAAATCATCTTTTCTGGTACTTATTTGGGTTCTGGAAATTAAGTGTTCTTGTCACTTTTCTGCAGTAAATCATCAAGTTTTCCTCTTCTTTATTCTCTTCCTCCATTTTCCAAAAAATTTTCATCCATAAAAATCTATCAGGCAGTTACTTCAAAACATCCCCAAAAGCATTAAAACTTTTAAGGCGCATGATGAGTATGTTACCCTAGTTGACAAGACTACGAGATCGATCGCCCAATGAAGCATGCTACATTTGAATTTGAATTAGTTTAAGGCTTCTAGACAACTTTTGGTTCAGGCCGAATGAAGATGGGATAAATTGGTGGAATGAAGAATGTGCGAGGAAACGAGAGAGAAAAAAACACACACACGTTGTCCACCACCACGAAACCCACATGGCACGAGCCAAGATCAAACCAAGGAATCCACACGCTCTACTACTGAGCCACCGCGATGAATCATGCTACATATTGAAAATGAATATACTGTGAAAATAAATTTTTCTGCACTTTTAAAGTTGTCTTCTTGTGCACATAAAATATTAAAATGTTTAGGATTGTATGAAGTTTCCTTTCGTTTCCGAAATATCCTTTCTGAAAGGATTTTTTTTTTTTAATTTATTTACGTGCACTACTTTTCCCACGAGCACTTTTTAAACACTGTTTGTTCACAATACGTCCTGATAACATTATACCCTACATTTTGAGTTTAATATTAGACCAATTGTCAAGAACTTTCATGTCTTGAGGGTTTTAAATGACTAGAGTTCAATTTTAATGTTAAACAAGTTTGAAGTCCGAAATCCATGATTGCGACTTCAAACGGCGATGATTTCGATTCTGAAATATATAATTATATGGAAATTTGTCCGATTTTAATGATACAGTAGAACCTCGATAACTCGAATCTCAAGTGGGAAAGTTAAAGTTTGAGTTAGCGAATATTTCCTCTTTGCAAGATTCGAGTTTCCGACAGGCATTATACGAAATTTTGAGATATAGAGGACCGGAACTGACTGATGTAGTTGTTTTTTGCTGTGGTTTTCTAATTAAACCAGACCACTGACAGTGGCGGGACCAACTGACGCTCTACGCTCGTTCTAACCGTTGAGGTAGACAATACACGAATTTAAATAAAATCGACACTCGATTGTCGTAAGTGATGTCAGCGAGTTGGATCGACTCAGATTGTTCAACTCCCTAAACTTCGACTTACAAAGGTTTACACAAATAAAACTTTGACTGAAGAGGTACTTTTACTGTAACTTCGACTTGTAAAGGTTGTCTACTAAAGGTTTCTAATCATAGAGGTTTAACAGCACGCCCAGAAAACAACAAAACCTCGAATAATAAGGTTTATATCTCACAACGTTCGACCTATAAAGGTAAATTTACATGGAGTGAAATAGGGAAGGTGAAGAGGAAAGAACAATTCAAAATATCAAGGATTTCGAGTTATCGTGGTTCGATCTATAGAGGTTCCACTGTATTTCTTATATGTGGGTTCTAAAAGTTACTCAGTTCGATTCTGTAGTGAAATAAATGTATTCGGAGAAAAAACGAAGAGGTGAAAGCACGAACAGCTTCGTTTTGAAAATGTATTTCAAACCAAATTTATATAAGCATACTAACTAAATATAGCTGCATTTTCAAAATTACACTGTGTTTGGGATATCTCATCATTGGCTGGCAAAACTCTGAGATTACGTCCCACATCAGAATCATCTTAATTTGTTCATACTTGTGATCAGAGATACCTAGCCCTAGAAAAAAATAATTTTTAGTGTCATTTTATAAAGCAAGTATACTTGAAAAGTTATTTTTTTAAATTATTTGTATGTTTAATCAATTGTTCATCTGAATTCATCACAGACCGTTCTTAGAACTTCAAACACATAAATTACAAAAACAAATCTCACGTAGGGTAGGTATTTTAATGGTGCAATTCATTCAAATACAAAGACGAACGCTCTTGACATTTACCTCATACTGAATCTTCATTACAATCTCATTCCTTACAGAGTTCCTCATTCCTCATGAAGTACACGAATTTTGAATTTATTTTATGGCCTTTAGTGATCTTTGTCTTAGGCCAGGATTAGGTGAGGTGAGGTTGATGTTGGAAGGTAAACCATTAGGGCCTATTTTCTAGGTACCTAAGTACCATCCCAGCATTTTCCTGGTCTGACTGAGGGGAAAACCCTGGAAATACCTCAGTCGGGATGGTTGGCCTCTTGGATCGATCTCAGGGCCTACCAAATGCTACGTCAACGCTATATTACTGAGCCACTGCTTCTTGGTTCATGAAGTACACGAAAATTGGTGGACTGAATAATAAAACATGGTGGTTCATTAAAACTGTTCTGCGAAAGAAAAGCCCATAGATCTCTTCTGGAGTAAGCCTGAATTAACGACCATTTTTTAAAAACGAAAAAAGAAAAAGAAGCCCGGTTACAGAGCCTAATTACGAAAATAGGGGTGAGCATTTTGAAGAAATCATTATTATATATAAATGTTCACAAAATCGCCTTACTTGACTAATAAAATGCGTTCTCATCATGACACATATTAAAGAAAGAATACATTTTCTTTGGTTGAATCAACAAGCTATACACACTCAGCACTTGAAAATAATCTTAACTTTAAGGGAAGAAACCTGATTACAAGCAGATGATGAAAAAATCCACCTTTTACATGAACGCATGCGCTTCCGGTTCTTAGTTTGTTCGATGACCACCTTACATTACCTGAACATTAATGTTGGCCCCTGCTTTAGTGCTCTTGTATAGTTCTGCCTTGGTGCATATCTTATTCGTGCACTACTCAGGTATACAATTCCTCTCAAGCAGACCTAAGTTTGATGATTGAGAATATCTGTATTGTGCCCTTAGATTCAGCTAATTTTCAGTGTGGAAACTGAAGCACTTTGAGGTGGGGTAAGTTTCTGTTCCTATACTAATGGAACCGTTTCATAATACTTTTTTTTTTCATAATTGTGTTAAATGCCCTGTGCTATTTTATTTCCATGAATTTAGTGTATGTTTTTATGCTTCTCACTGCATGAGTTTCATCAGGGGCTACTTGGTATTCTGTCCCTACATTTCTTGATTTATTGTCATATTCATTTCAATTTAAATAATCACAAATACGTCAATATATAACCACAAAACAAATTTTATAAAAATATCGAAACTAAAATAAAACACGAATCACAAACTTTATTCTTTTATCACGTAACTTATTTATTTATTTATTGAACGTACTTTTTTTCTGAATATTGATTATTATGAATATAACTTCTAGAATATATACAAAATACGAATAAACCAATCGTAATATATACTTTCTTCTAAAGTAATAATTTGTGGGTCCCTATATTAGGTCTTGTATTCGCACTTTAAAAGTACTGAACAATCCATAATAATACTAAAATTTTGAAATGCTAATATTTACTAACATCTATGAACTTAATTGATCCAGATTTGCGTTAGTTCATTTGATAAATATTCTTAATTATTACTTAGGGCGCTTTCCAGAATTATTGTTCTTATTTTCCTCATATTTTAAATACGGACATCATTACTAATTTCTCTCAAAACAGATTCTTTCTTCTTGTCTTGTTAAGCCTTCTGGTATTACTTCGTCCATAAGTAATGTTTTTCCAGGTCACCAAACCCACAGAGTCATGAAAAATAAAGAAGTTTAAAATCCGTGAGCGCAATTGATAAATAGGAATTATGTGATTAAGATCTGTTATCCAAATGTTTCTGATAAAAGCAAAAAAATCCTGTTAATAAAACAATGACAGAAACCATGTTAGATATCTTTAGAAGTTTCAGTTGCAATATAAGCGCCAGTTTCTCCAGAGCTGTTGAGTTCTTTCAAGGAGATCTGGGCGAAGAGCAAGAATAAATAACTCAGCAAAATATAGAAGATATACCAATAAAAAAAATAATTTCTGTTTTCCATATTTAAAGAAAAATGAAGGAAGAAAAACTTATAATTATGTTAGGAGACTATGCCCTGCATATTACACACATTTCTTTAACACACATGCGAAAATTTGTGGACAAGACTATTCTACTGATTATTAATTAATACTGTAGAACATTTCGTAGGTTCGCTTGGCCTTATTTACTTTCTTTATTCACCACAAACAGAAATGAAACCTGAAATGAAATAATGTAGATTCTATGTATTTTCTTTCTATGGTTTTAGAAAAAAGTATTCACTGACTGTAAAAATGTTGTGTATTGTTATCTAATGTAAGATAATTAATGTTGATGATTACCCATTAGACAACGTTTTGAAACTCAGTACATTCTAAAGCTAGTCATCTGTAAACT
>JAGDQP010023032.1:0-11852 GCA_022664845.1 Lepisma saccharinum | reverse complement strand
CAACGTTTTGAAACTCAGTACATTCTAAAGCTAGTCATCTGTAAACTCGTAGGAGCAAATTCCCGTTTGTTTTGTGCCGTGTGAATTCACAGTACCTCTGATAGATGAAATTTCTGCAGGTCGTCACTAACAATTTGATTGTAGGTTTTGTATCCACGAAGTATGAAACTGACTTCTGTGGATCAGTTTTGAAATAATCAAGTCAAAACAACACAAGCTGCACACCATACATCACTATTTATAGTGTAAGTTAGCCATGATTGATTTCACATAAATGTCGTTCTTCGACATGAAATCTTCCACGTAAGTTATGTTTTAATGTTTGTTAAAATATTTTCTTTCTACAAATTTTGACATCTAACACATAATTTGATGGAAGTACCATTACTTGCCCTTTTAAGTACACCTATGTTATACTTGACGTCTTCGAAGTGTGGCAGTGTCATATAATCTATCTCTTTATAACATCAAACAGTCTAGGCCTAATAACCATTAATCACACTACATTAATTACAAACGTATTGAACAATGAATCTATCATGACGGACAGTAAGATATCTGACGGTCCTCACTATTGAAAGATGTTGGATACGTGACTGTCCGATTATACTCATACGTCATTGTTATAAAATTGTATACTGCCTTCTGAGTTCAGTTTCCATTTCAGTGATTTGAATATTATGATTATTTTATTTTGTTTTATTTTTGTAATGTAAAGTTCATTCTTTATTTCACGTTCATCACGCTATTAACAAGTTTCCCCACTGGAAACCACAAAGGCAATAAGGTTCCGGGGAAATATCTAGGAGGTCCTGCTAGATCTTTACATAAGAATATGAAAAATTCTAACATACTTTAAAAGAAAGTGAAATAAAATAAAAGATATCAAAGTTAAAAATGCTGTACATGATGTCTGAAATTCACGTTAATCACAAATTCCTCTCAAATGTGGTGATGCTACATATATCCATTATGATACTTAGCTATCCAATATTTCTCTAATGTAATATTAAATAGTTAAAACTTGGTTAATAAATTATTTTCAAGATTTGTTTCTTGGATTACATCTATTTATTCATTAATTGACGATAACCAAACCGAGAATGCACTTCAAGTACTTCATAAAGTCGGAACCATGTTTAAAAAGTAACAACGATTTTGTTTCGGTCAAAGGAAGAAGAATCTTCAGCGGCCAGTGGTCAAGGTTTCAGAAAACAAGTAAAAATCTGGTTATCGTTAAATTGTCAGAGACCCTAGAAACAAGATATTTTATTATAAAACTCCTTAACAACATATAGATATATATAAGAACACAAAGCGAAATAACTTACAAGTATGAAACCTTGCTGCTTCTGGAAAAATCACATCTGAATTCATTTATTAACAAAGCTCCACTGCAATACTTCATTTACCGTATTGGTGATAGATCAGATAGTTTTGAGAACGGTTACGTAACAGAACTCGACGACTTACAGAAATAACACAAACTTTGTTGTTGTTTTTTTCATGTGCGATGTATACTCGAGTAATAATAATAATAATTCTTGTTAAAATACAATAAGGCAATAAATAATACTATTGTGGTATCCTTTCAATCATATAATAAAGAAATACAATCAAACTCGTATTTTGAAGTTTAAATACGCAAGAAACGAGGCTGTCTATTTTTAGCAAAGCAAGTTTCTACTATAGAAAAAAGTCGCTACTTTAAATTCTAACAACGTTTCGTTCTATCCATGCGACAAAAATGCCTAGTTGTTCTGCACGTTACAAGAGCATGAAATGAAATCATATTGAAGTTAATATCGGAATATTGGGTAGTTTTCTATATGTTACTAAATTGTTAACATACAAATCTTAGCGGTAAACAATGACACATGCTAACATTTTCTTCCTATCTTCAACAAAAAAAAAGTTTTAAACATCAGGAAGTTCTTTCTGTTTCTTCTTTCTAGACAGAGAGAGACAGTAACATGTGAAATTTAATTAGTATATTGTTTGAAATATTGTGCTCTGTGGAGCTGAAACCGGGACTCTAAGGATGAAGTAATAAACAAAAACCCTAAAAGCTTTCAAAATGTGGATATGGAGAAGAATGGAAAATATCAGCTCACCTCACAAAATACGTAATGAAGAAATTGTGTACTTAAGACAATAAAGAAGAGAGAAAAGAAATTGCTTATTACATTGTTTGTCCTGACATTTCATATTTGTAAAATGCATTTGAAGATATGATTCAGGGCGAAACGGGAGATGATGATGACGGATGGATTTTGTTTTACAAAATCTTATGAATAAGGCTCTTCTCCTTTCGGTAAAACACAAATAATTAACTGAATAATCTTGGCTATACTAATTTAGGTGTCATTGAATAAACATTTTCCAAACAACACAAAAACATCCGGTAAAAGCTTGCATAAGAAGGTCTGCAGAAAGTTGTATACAATTTGTATTACATGTAAATAATATACAGTAAAGTAGTATTCGGAGGAACTAAGAATTAATAACTAATTAATTCTGAATTGTAACATTGGTTCCACTCGAATGATTTAAAATGTGTAAATATAGCAATGAACTTTTAAATACTTCCGTGTGAAAAGAAACTAATATTCCCACCTTTTACTAATTGGTGCTACTAAACTTTATTTTTAATTAATAATATTAAAGAAAGGAAATACGAAAATAACATTAATTAACATAGATAAAATGAAAGTTTATAACATATCAGTTTTATATTGCAAAATAAATAATTACACATCCTTCGACTTCAATCAGTATATAAATAGGCTCTAAAAACACTTGTTAAGCAGTTATCGTTATTGGTTCTAATAACACACACACCTACAACATGAAAGTATTGGTAAGTATTTTAACAGGAAAGTCTTTTTACGTCGTTTGTTATTCAATATAAAGGTATAAATGTATTCAAAGGCATTAGATTTTCTGTATCTAATTTCAAAGCTCGAATGTGTTTACCTTTCACTGATAACATAAAAACTCCAGCGTATATGAACACAACCTTAGTAGACACATCAATAATCATTCCAAGTACCAGCATCTCCAACAACGTACACAACAAGTATTATAAACTCGCTTTAAATATCTTACAACAGTTAAACTTTGATAAACTTTTATTTTATTTGCTTCATTTTAGTAACAATTAACTTTGAGTCGTCACGATTAATTAGTGAACGTAATGCTTCCTAAAGTCTACAAACATTCACTCCCACAGACGGGATTCGAACCCGTATGTTTGTCAACCGCGCCCAATCGGCTTAGTCCACACGACTGCGACTAAAATATTTATTTGTAGTTATGAGTTATAGTAATATGTAACAGCTCAAGTACCTTTTTCTTGCAAAGCAAGTTTATATAAAGAATGTGTCTCAAGATAAAGAATGTCCAGTGTCACCGTAGGAAGCCATATAATTCACGCATGTAAGCATGACGTATACTGTATGTAGTTTTAATCTAATTTATGAATGGTAATAACTGAATGAGTGAAATAAGTTATGTATTTTAATAATATACAGATTTCACATAATAGACATCAAACATTGGTCACGCTCTTCATATGATTACTCTGATTAGTATCAAGAGTGTAGTTGATCCAACGGCTGAAGATTGTCGCCAAAAATTGGAATATAGAACATCTGCTGGTGGGAAAAAAGGAATAAGTCCAGAAAAGGAAGGAAGGAAGAATTTGAAGTTGATCATTCCAAATGTTCCTAATTTTGTCCCAAACTTTATCATGTTGTGATAAGATATGACCAACAATTTGTTTTTCAAAACCAAAATGTAAAACATAAAGCTAGGAGGAATATAGGAATGTTTCAAACGATTAACTTCAAATTCTCCTTCCTCTCTATGTTTTTTTTCGGGCTCATCTCTTTTTATCCGCCGAACGGCGAAATAAATGCCTGAAAGTTTGTGTAACTTGTCGTGTGGTGAGACGAGTTTAACTACAACAAGACAATGCAGGTATCTGCCCAAATTTCCGGAACTACCAATTTATTTATTTTTTTAAAAAATATTCTGGAATATGCTGAAAAACCGCTTCAAAATTCTTATAAATTCAAGAAGCTCCGTCATATAGGCCATTTGAATTTTAGTTTGAACAACACGCTTTTTTAACACAGGTTATTTTTGACAAAACTATGTCTGTAAACTATTTTAAAATATGTAGTAGTAAAAAGATTTTTTCGTAAACTTTATTTTTATATGGACCAGTCTAGTAACTTTGGACTTCAGCCCGTCACGATTCGCCCTTTAGCTATTAGAATCCACACCCATGCCCCTGCCGGGACTCGAACCCGGGACCTTCGAGCCATTGGCCTACCGCCGCAGACCGCACGTCCACCCGCCCGGCAAAAATTTACTAGTGGCACACCAAAAAAAAATCATTTTCAAAATTTTTAGTCTTAAATAATTTTAATTTGTTTAAAGGAAGACAGAGCAAACCGAAATATTTTTTTTCGAAACTTCTCTTCAAAGAGAGCGAGAGAGGGGTGGTACGTTAATTTCAAAAGTCTATAAGCTCTATCCAAGGCAATTACGCAAACAATCATTGAGGGTAGGGAAGTAATCAAGAGTTTAGAGGGAAAATTGTATTGGCCCCAAGTAAGAATCGACCTTTATGTGTATAAATAGGAGGAACAATAATACATCGCGGTACATTCCGTTCAACCCCTTACAATTTGTGGCTGACACGGCCCTGCATCATAGAGGAAAGATTGTCTTTTGTCAGTCTCAAGTTTGACACAGTGTTGAAGTTTTGACTCTACAAACTGGCCATGATATGAAAAAAGATCTACAATAATCAGCTGAACATCTTGAAAAACACTCGTTCTGTGTCCTGATAATTAAGGTTTTAACGATCATTTCAGGCTCTTCTCGTCCTCTTCGCCCTCGTGGCTGTTTCTTTGGCTGAAGAAGCTCCCAGAGACAAGAGAGCTATTGGTCTAGGTCTAGGCTATGGATTGGGATATGGAGGCCTAGGCTATGGAGGTCTAGGTTATGGAGGATATGGACTTGGTGGTGGCATTGGATATAGAGGCATTGGAGGATACGGATTGGGATATGGACTTGGTGGATTCTACGGTTAATCTGGTAAGTATTCATAATCATGAAAAACATTATGCAACCATGCATCCTCTGCTTCGCGTTCTGGCAAACTATTCTTTGTAAGGATGCATATGCAAAGCGACCATTTATAGACGATTAGTTTCAGAGAGAAACGTAAAACTCAAAGCTTGTATAAATGAGTAAAATGTCAAACATTACTCTTTGATTCATTAGTAATTCTTATATTTTCAAACTATTCACTGTATAAATTTCAAAGTATTCAGACCATGTAACATGACAAGAAGTACCCAATAACTTGATCAAATTTACTTTTGTTTATTAAGAAAAGGAATTACTTTTCGATGCGTAATACGATACAGTCTTGGTTGCACGGGTAAATAAAATGATGCATAACCATTTTGACTGAAGCATCTACAAATTGTTAATATTAAAGGGGACAGAATTGTTATTATTTACTTTCAAACTCCATCAACTTTCAACCTTCTTTACTGTAAAACAGTATAATTCTATATTCTGATATTTTTTGCTAATTTTATTTCTTAATTACTTTCGAATGCGTTATTTTCAATTGGCATTATGTTAGTCATTATAGCAGGATGGAATTTGAAAGGGAAAATTCTGTAATTCTGGATATTTTACCTGAGTATCTTTCCCTTTGTGCTTTCTAGGAGGGAGGATTTACCTTCCTCAATGATACCAAATCATTGGAAAAGTAAAATCATAATAAAGTAAAAATCAAATGATCATATTTTTCAAATTAGCGAAATAGAATTTTCACTCAAAATTTTCTGACAGTGAAATATCCGTAACACCGGACAATAACATGTCCAACATCTTTCGACAGTCAGGAGCGTCAGACATCTTTGTCGGCGTTTGAATTCTACTTCCGGAAAATAATACTGTATGATCAATGGCTATTAGATAATTTGAAGTCAAAAGACAGATATTATATCAAATAGTCAGACTTTGAAGTATTTCAATAATTCAGGACTTAAAAAGGCGAGTGATGTGTTGGATACATACCTAAGTAACTTTAACTCCATCTACGACAAGTGGTCTCTTTTCATATATCTTCATATATTTATAAACTAGTACTGAAAATGCAATTCACTGCAATGTGAAGATCAATTTCAATGACTAAAACTGACTTATATTAATCTAGTATTAATAATAAAACTTAATTTATTAAACTTTTATTCCTTATATCTTTCCAGCTGATATAAACTATCTACAGGGTTTCTTCAGGATAACTTCAGCTGGAATCAATTGTCTAATACGAGGATTGGAATCAACAGTCTCGTTAATCTTTCTTCAATTTCAATGTATAAAAAATAAAGTATTTCACGCTTTAAAAGTGACTTTTTCATTTCCAAAAATCATGTTTTCGTTAGTTAACTAGAAGAAAATTGAGGCTGAGTCCAGTCGGGGATTGTGTATATAAGCCACCGCCAGACTTCGGTAGCGAGCATCTTATTTATATGACCAATGTTGTGTTCGAAAAATTTTGGCGAGACATTTTCAATGAAACATCAACTATCTTGCTAGCCCCAGTAGTTCCAAAGTTTAAAATCACCCACCCACCCCGAAACTCCTGATCCACCCATGCAAACTGGATGAGTGATATGGGTTTGAACTCGTTTTGCCGAGCCTTTTCCGATGACACCTTCCTAACCCTAATGGTTCCAAAGATATAAATTGGCCCCCATATCTCTAAGGCCTCCAGTATCTCTGGAACCGCCCCTGCAATATGGATGAATGATACGGGTTTTGAACTCTTGTTGCCGAGACCTTTGCAACGACGTATCAACCACCTTTCTAGCCCCAGTAGTTTATGAGTTGAAAGTTGTCGACAGACGGACGGAGCGGGCGCATAAGGCTGCACAGCATTAGCTGCTGAAGACTAATAAAGTACAATTTTGAAGTAACAGTAAAGGATCTGTAAATGGCTTTTCTTGTACTTCCGTATTATTTTTTTATATGTACTTGTGTTTATCTGTAACGCGCGGTTGTCTTTCATTTCGTTTTCCCCAGTAATTTCCATCTTTTCATCAAATGTATATTTTAAGTAATCTTATGAACATGGAAGAATATATAAATCAAATTGCTTTGTTCGTGAAGACTGTACTATATAGTACTGTGCCAAATCTGCCTGTGAAGGAGAATGAATGATTTGATTCTCACGTATACAAAAAAATAATGTGAAAGCGTACTGCAAGTGTTGAGGAAGCAAAATGATCAAAATGTCAAGTGAGAAATGGTGAAAATGTTGAAATCATGGTAAATACTGAGAATATCATACGAGTTTTTTTTTCTCTGCACTGTCAGTATCTAAAGCAGTTATTCTTGGTATTCTTTTTCGATAATAAAATATATTGTGATCAAATGAAATAGACTTGCAGTGTGGACTGATAGCCCTACCCATTGTGAAGACCCACTGAAAAGATTTCTCTTCTGCTGAATTCTATATTGAAATATCAAAACAGGAAAAGCTTCTTGATGAGGTCTCAAAATCTGATACATATTCTCCTACGTTCGAAAAAGTATCTAAAAACAATCTTCATTTTTCAAAATTATAATATTTTAGAAATACAGTCCTTTGCTATTCGTTTTATATTCCACGTTTAAAATGTAATATAATATGTGTCTATTTATATTATTTTCTTTCAAGTTGAATTCTTTTTTTTTTATTGTGCCCTGCTTTTTGTTAAAATGCCCCTTTTTTGTGAGAAAAACATTATTACGATCCCTTGTTTAAGGTGTTTTTCCGACTGACAGCATTGAAGTATTTGGCAAGAACGTACGGGGTCTTACTCAAAATTCAAGTTTAAAAGCAGAATTAAAGAATTCTTTTTCTTACCATTCTTTATTTAAGATTTTGTAATGGTTATGGAGAATTGTTAAAGGGCAGTTAAAACCTTGAATCTGAAAACAATTTCAGTAATTCACAGACATATGTCGTGTCTCTTGCAGTTTAATGGTGCACTATCACTTGTATATATCCTGTTGATACAAAAAGAATTCCAACAGCATGTTTTTATTCCAATAGATTTTCTATGATTTATAGAGGAATATTCACTTTGTTTACCAGAGGATATTGGAAGGGAGTCGGTCAGGGCCTAGTTAGTAGGTACCATCCCGGCATTTACCTGGTATGACTGAGGAAAAGCCGTGGGAAAACGTGTCAGGATTGGCCGCAACCAGGACACCGTAGCTCAGTCGTTGGTGTAGCATTCGGGAGGTCGTGAGTTTGACCAATCATCCCGACTGAGGTTTTCTAGTTTTTTTCTTGTCATACCAGGCAAATGCCGGGACAGACACCTTCCCGAATCCTATCTACGCCTGAGCCTTAGATGCCTACAGGCCATAAATAAAATTGAAGTTCAAGGATGGATGGCTGATAGGATTGTTCCTTGAATCTACGGCCGCCCGGTTTGTTAATTTTATAGATAAACTTCAAACAGAAAATATTCTAAATCAGTTAGTAGATAAAATTATTATTTTCAATTCTATCAGGGTGAAAACTATAAAATTATTGACTGAAAATCTGCACAAATCCTAGAATTGTAAGTAGTGAAAGAATGGTTAAGAAATTGGAGAACATTTGCAAACACAAAACAAATTATAATGTCAATTTTATGTTAATGACTTTCGGCATTTTAACCGGAAAATTTCTCACACATATAATAAAGATTTTCAAAAAAGAATAAGCATGTAGCTACTTCCAAAAAGCAGACAGCACCCCGAAATAACTGAGAAACAATTCAACCCGTAACAATCCACACATTGTTTCAACAGTAAACTACAAGCATCCTATAGGATAATAACTATAGTTATTATGGGGTAAATCGCAGCTGAAACACATTCTTTGGAATATGAATAACACCAAGAGATTGACACAGACAACATATCTCAAACATGTATTGTGGATGGTCGAGAAAAGTATTGTACAGTTTGTGATAAACGCCAATGAAATGCGAGTCTCTTGAAACGACATCAGTAGATGATCAATGCATTTCCTTTCATACGTAAAACATGGTAGTGTTTCTGCTACCATGTGGGGATATTTTGTACGATTAGTGTCAACGATAGGTAATAAAGCTGTCAGAAAATCTTGGAATACATTCTAATTGAATACGGCACGCAAGGTTTCTGTTTCCCGATTTATTTTCAACCAAAACAATGAACAGAAATACACTTGTTCAGAAAGCAGTTGGTGAATATTCCAAGTAAAACAAAGGAAAGATATCAACTCTGGTTTGGAAGAAAGAATCACCGGACTTAACCCAATTAATTTATTATAAGATTAATTGGGCTAACAAGAAAGATCACCTTATCCAACCCCGAAACCAAGCGTGTGGCAATTTTGAAAAAAAAATCCTTATATATAATATTTCAGAAGAAGGCATTTTTAGAAACGTAAGTAAAAATTAAAAACTAATGAATTCTTTTTTAAAGCAATGGCGCTGAAATTGCTGAGAGCCTATTATTCTTAGTGTAATAATAATTTCATTTTCTTTATCTGTGTGTCAACTTTCAAAATGTAATCTCATTCAGTAAAGTAGAAAACTTCCTTAAGTTCACGACTTTCCTGTATTTGTTGCACAGTAAAGAAACCAACAGGAGTGTTAAATATTTACAAACACTAGTGAATAAGAAAAACTACGCAAATCATTCCTCAATAGACGTCTGAACGGAACTAATTATAATATCGTCAGTGACACTATTGTCTGAAGGATCACGTACTTGGCATCACAATATTCATGAATATCTTGCTTATTTTTTTTATATAGAACAGTTCGATAATTTTGTAGCAGAAAATGTAGGGGCCTATTATGACGTGCTCCATTGAAATATTGATTAATACGTTGCTGCCGTAAACCAAGCACAGATGACGCACTATTTGAAGAAACAGATTTTGGTTTGCAATTGGTTGATCAAGGATCAGTATGAGATGAGCTACTTTACCTACGTTGAATGAGGGGAAATACACTAGCAAAGGCTTTATCTGGATAAAAATTGTTGTGTTTAGCTCACATTTTATTTAAAATGCTGTCAAAGACACTTGTACTATATTTGAACCTTACGTATAATAAATAAACAATAATTTTCTTGGCACGATGTCTTCCCTGATTTCAGAATTATGCAAAACTGTAGGATTGTTCCAAGATTTTTTTTTTTAATCAATGGATTTACAAAACCATGTGCATCGGAGTTTAATAAGTTTTGAATGAGATATAGAGTGGATTGGGGGGAAGATGCCACACATTTTGGGCTACCAGTCATTGTGGAGTAACTCAAACAAGCAAAACAACAAAATGTTGCACAAATATATAGTGAACATTCATGCTCATACTGACGAAAGTACATCAAGTTGAATGTACACCAAACGGAAATATAGGCCTTTAAACTGACATCTCAAATGTGCATCTCACCCGACTTATCAGTGGCAGATGCCCACTCATTTGGGGGAAGATGCCTAATACATTATAATTAAGACAAATGACAATAAAAATGAAATTAAAATGTGAAACTTCAAAGCTACATTATCTATAATACGACTAAAATGCATGAACAAGTATGGATATATTTCCACCACTTCAGAAAATATTTTTTACAACGTCCACCTTGACGACATCTGCTTGAAAGCGCAGATTTCTCGGTCTTATGTGAAACATACACACGTTTCGTGCGAAATAAGAAAATATTGTAATTCTCTAACGTATAGAATACATTCTATTGAACATGTACCTAGCAACCGTAGCTCCGTTAGTAGAGTGTTGGCTTCGGGTTTGGTAGGTCCTGGGTTCAATCATCTTCGCGATCATTCTGACTGAGGTTTATCCAGGGTTATCCTTAGTCACACAACGTTAATGCTGGGATGATACCTTCGAAACTAGGTACTGGCCAACTTCTTTCCCACATCCCCACCTCACCCCTGTTTCGGCCTTAGCCATGGTTAGTTATCTGAAGGCCATAAAGGACATTCAAATTCTATTAAGTACTTACGTAGACTACCAATAACAAGTGGTCTTGTATGACTATATTCTATTCAAGAAAAATTGTTAAAAATTGAGTGTCTAACCACAAAACAATGAAAACAGTGTTATTTGATTCTATATATTTAGGTAGTAAGCATCTATCGCCACCTTTGGGGGTAAGACCTCACTTCAATTGTTTCCCGCTACACATATGGCTTCTTTGTCAGCAAGTATTTCGAAGTCATAACTACCCTATTGAAGGCTATTCTGTCATAAAATTTAGCCCCATCCCAAGCTGTTTTCTGTTTAGAGGAAATTATTTTTATGCTAAAAAATAAAATATATTTTTCAAAGAACTTGCTTCGTTTCCACGTGACGGATTACGTGACATTCACTACAGCCCTTCAGAGAGCATACTGACTAGTTCTTTCACACTATACAAGTTTTCCAACTAGAGTCGTATTTTTGGAATTACTCTAATGTAGGTATCTTGCCTTCGATGGGCATCTTGCCTCAATCCACCCTAAGATACACTCTTTCACCAAATGTTTCTTGATGTTATAAGGTGAAGGCACCAGTTCTCGGCATGTTAAGGTGGATTTTGCAGAAAGTGTTTCCTATAAATCTATGTGTAAGAAACAACCCTACTTTTTGCACTTCATTAGCAACTTCAGGTCTCGTTCGATAACGTAATAGCATAGATCTATTCGGTAAATTGCATCATATGAAAGGTTTTCTTATTTTTACATGTTTAGTAAAAACATGACGACCACTGAAGCAGTGACGAAA
>JAGDQP010023031.1:0-29700 GCA_022664845.1 Lepisma saccharinum | reverse complement strand
TCCAACTCTCGTGTTAGCAACTGTGCGCCACAAGTACTGGATTATCAGTGGGAAAAGTCTGGTGCGCACTATAGTTAGTAAGTGTATCACTTGCCATCGTTATAGTAAGAAGATCACATCTCAAATTATGGGGAATTTACCAAGCCCTAAGGTCAATACTGGTAGCCCGTTTTTACACTAAGGAGTCGATTATGCTGGGCACATTATCCTGAAAACTATGCGTAAACGATGCAAACAAACCGTGAAGGGATACATTGCAGTTTCCGTGTGTTTACGCACAAGGGCAATCCACTTAGAGCTCGTCAGTGATGGTACGACAGCCTCCCTCCTTAGTGCACTTAAACGTTTCGTAGCCAGACAAAACAAGCCGTCTGATATGTATATTGATTGCGGTACGACCTTTGTGGGGGCAAACCGAGATTTGAAAGAAATGTTGAAATCTAGTGCTCACAGCAAGAACAATAGTACAACATCTACATATTTGTCCAACAACGGGATCAACTGGCATTTTAATCCTCCAACCAGTCCTCACTTTGGCGGCACCTGAGAAGCCGCTGTGAAATCGGTGAAACATCACCTAAAACGAATTGTAGGCAAGGTGACATTGGCGTATGAGGAAATGTACACAACACTCACGCACATTGAGGCTTGCCTCAATTCTCGGCCGTTAACTGCTCTATCAAGTGATGCTAGTGATTTAACAGCTCTCACTCCAGCCCATTTCTTAGTTGGTGATACACTCATCTCTGTAGTCTGTACCCACTCAAGATTTTACGTGCAATAAGTTAAACACTTTATCTAGATGGCAGCTCACTCAAGTACTGGTGCAACATTTCTGGAAAAGATGGTCCACAGAATACTTGACATCATTACAGCAGCGATCAAAGTGGCGAACAGTGCAGAACAACGTCAATATAGGTGATCTTGTGCTACTGAAAGAAGATAACCTTTCTCCTCAACAGTAGAAGTTAGCCCGGGTCAAAAATGTTCATCCTGGTCCAGACCAAGTTGTCACCGTGATTACTAAGGATGGAGAATACAAACGTCCCATAGTAAAGCTTGCAGTTTTACCCGGGACACCTAACTCAAATTCGTGCAATACAGCACTAGCGAAAGTGTGATGATTCAATTTGTGGACTCACCTGTTGTACCCGCATAAAAAAAAAAAGAGAGAGAGATAATAGCTCGATCTTTTATCTAAAGCGGAGAACAACTACAGATTAAGGGGAAATACCAGAAATGACACAGACTGGCGTATATAAATACCATTAACAATATCACAACAAAATTGTTGATATACACTACAAGCCTTTTTTTTTTTTTTTTTTTTTTAAATAGCTGGTAGTAGATCATACGTTTCAATATAGCAAGAGCTATCTTAAGAAAGTATAGCTTATGGGAAAAGTTTCTCACAAAAAGTACACTCTAATATTTACAGTTCTTCCTGTCCCGAAGAATATTATCACTATAGAGCGGAAGAGGGGCACTTACTCCAAAAAACCTGATGCACCGACTGAAATAATGTATTTTTTTCTCTGTGAATTTGTGACTCACTCACATCATCTTACATTGATCATTCTTCCCTTTGACAATAGGAATGATAGATACTGGAACGTTCATCTCCAAATAAAACAAATTACGTACTATTGACAGGTACAACACACCTTATTTAGCATGTTTCGATACTATCATAAACCGAAATATATGGACTGTATTACCCATTAAGCGTTCTATAATTTAATTAATTAGTATATATATTGGGTAATTTTTTAAAATACGATTGTTGCGTGAAAATGAAAAACACCCTATCTCATGGGGCACTCTAGTCGAATGATACTAGAAGTTTAATAAAACTCATAATGGAATACAGCAAACAAAATCACCTGTTACGATAAGTAAATCATTTCCTTACATTAGACACAAATTTAAATCTTTACAAAGTCTGTACTCGTTATACGAACGGTTCTGAAATATAATTAAGGATTTCCATTAATTATTTCTGAACATTTCGGAGTTTAGAAACTTTCATTACGTTAGATACTATCACATTAGCCGCTTCTGAAGGATTATTATTATTAAAAATAATAATATGTACAAACTGCTGTTTGAGGAATGCAGGTGGTGTGAGGTCAGTTTGTACCGAAACCGGTACGCTTTCAATTGATACGAATTTCAACTCAGATCCTCTCCAGTCAGTTTCATTCTCTCTCTGGTGAATTAACGTCATATTTCTGAGTACCGAAAAATTCTGAACTAGGACGAGCAAATACGCTACAAAATTTATCTGCATATTCACGCAAAAAATGTTCATCTCTACAGCGAGAGAGAGAGTGTGTTGAGTATTATAAATCCACTTCGGAATTCTGATCCTGCACTGGATATTAATTCAGAGAAACGCTGGACGACTTAAATGTATACAAAAAATTGCATCTATGTAAGGAAGTGACGCAAACACACAATCAAACTCAGAATCAGGTTCGGCAGTACAAGGAAAATTCGGTTCCAGAGACGAGCTGAGTCTCGGCTAAGAAGACGGGAATATTTATGTTGCGTCTGATGTAATCTCCTGGAAGGGAAAGCGCGACAATAAACCAATAAGGAAGGGAAAGAAAACGTTTGTTTTCGAGACGCTTGGCAAATTATGAACGCACAGAGTGAGTACGATTCTGTACTTGTGGCGTCATTATGTTCGAAAAAAAAAGTATGACACGAAAAGATGAGCGAGAGTCTTTACAATCAGTCTGAGAAATAGATAACACAACTCAAATGATACATAATCATCATTCGCTCCAAATCAAGTGTTTCTCAACCACCACAGCGGAGCAGAGTCCACTTATCGGGCCCCGACAAGCTTCCTGCTTAAGCGAAGTTGGCTTTATTAAACTATATTTTACATTCATCTCATTTTACATAGAAAGTAACAGAATATACAGATTTCGTAGTTCTGGAACTACAAATACCGTTTACCTTAAGCTGCTGTGTTTGGAGGAGAAAACTGTAACACCAGGTGGATTCTTCAAGAAAATGTAAATCTCTCTTTAACCTCTTCCCCGAATTCGAGTTTATTTATGGACTTTACACAGCTTTGGCTGAAGCCAATATAGAGTAAGGAAATCGGCCAGGGCCTACCTAGCTTGAAGGTACTCTCTCGACATTTGCCTGGTGTAGATGAAAACTCTGGGAAGACTTCAGTCAGGATGGGCGACCTCTGGGATCGCTGCCAGGATCCTCTGAATGCTAACCAATGATTATTAACTGAGCTACGGTCACTCGATTTTAACAGCTTCCTGTTAAATTAAAAAAAAACGGTCTTTGCGGCAACACTCTTGATAACAAAACTGCTTTCTTTGTCTTAACTTTTGCCTGCTGAAAACACTATTCCACCACTAGGACCTGGAACTGTTCCAACAAAATTCTGCGCGCCGCGACTTCCGTAAGATTAAAAAACACTAATTTCTAATAACATTCAAAATCCATTTTTATACAAGCTATCGCTTTATTATTATTATTATTATTGGTCTTTAGCGTTCGACCTTTCATTCTAACTTTAATTTTAAGGATTCTATAGAAGCTAGTCAAAGATGTGTCTATAATTTTGCCAATGGCTGATCGAAGCAAGAATCTTTTGAAGTTCGCAAGAGAGCTGGTGAGCATTCTATACGAGACAGATGACGTGAGAATATTCTCTTTCCACTGTACCAAATCTCAATCATTATCTAAAAGTGAACACAACGACCCTTCTCATTCACTGCAATAAAACGTAACAGATCATTTTAAAATAACAGTTTGCCTAAACCTGATGGAATAAAGACAAATGACTGACTGATGAAAAGGTATAAAGAATGGGCTTTAAAACGCAAATTAGTGAAATTATTGAGAGATCAACTTACAAACTTATGAGATGTGAAAATTCACTCCGAGCTTTAGTGTTTAACGTTCGTCGACTATAGTGAACACAAACACAATCCTCTTTCCGTAAGCACTGATTTCATTTTCAATGGGAGAAAAATATTTAAAAATTAATAACCACCGTAAAAAGTTAAGAAGGATGTGAAGAAAAGTACGTAAGCAGAAACTACTTTTCAGGAATAATAATAATACACATGATTTACCCGATCTTCAATACCGGTAACGAAATTTTAGAATATGTTATTGTCATATTCCAGCTTCTAGAAAGCGCAAAAGGAAGATAAATGATGTGGCTATCAAATGAAATGGAAGCAAATGGATGCAAAATTAGCAATGAACTTGAAATACGTCTGTGCAATAAAACATTCATTTAGCTTCTTAATCTGATACTTTACCCTCAACTCATAATGCCGGTCTCTCGGAATGAAATAAAATTTATTTGGCCACATTGTTTGGCTTTCAGGCGTCTGCTTCTCAGTACCTTGCTAGTACTAGCGAGATATTGTGTAACTTATTTCGAAAGAAGAAAAATATCTGCAAAAGTAGGGGTCTGAGAGACCTGTTGTTACTGATAACGTACATTTATGTGTGAGTTGCTTAATGCTTAGACAAAACGATCACCCAGTTGTTGCCGACACTGTCTGCCCTTGGAACGTACGCTTTCAACAATTAGTTTATGGGATTCTTAAAAACAATTTATAAAGTTTTCTTTTATTATTATTATTGTACAGTCAGCGCCAAAAGTCAGTACTCAGTGGCAATATTTCCTCCCCGATTAACTTTGGAATGGATAGGACACGGTTTTCTATAACTTAAAGAGGTTACAGAAAACTCTCCTCAATCGGTCAACCCATTCCAAAGTAATAAGAAGAAGAAAGTTTACGACTGAGTACACACTTTTGGGGATGACTGTACCTTTTAGTAACTGGTGAATCGGTTCTCGTTGTTTACTAGGTATTCAATCTTCATAATATACCCTACGTATATAACAAATCCAACGGCTACTTAGGGACCATGATGTGGAATATTTTAAACTCTTACAATTAGATGATATTGATGATTCAGATAAGGACGAGGACTATGTTTTACACGAAGAAAGTGATAATGAGAGCAGTTTTACTTCGCAACGCAGTGTACGCCCTAAAACAAACTGTGATAGAAGAGGAAAAGGGGACTCAAAATGAAGCTAAAGTTGGCAGTCAGGCTATACGAATTGAAAATCTAACAGACGCTAATGAAGAGAACATGAAATTTTGTACTATGATAAGAATAAATGTGTGAAATAGAATACTACAGAGCCACCTAAAAATAGACGAGAACCTGGTCACAATACATTGAGTGGGGAGAAATCCTGCTTTGACACACGAAAGTCTCGTAATAAGAAAAAAAAAAAAAAAACCTACTAAACGTGAAGTATGGAAATTTCTTTCTGACGATGATATGGTCAAATACCACGCAATAAGAGCATTCGGTAAACTTCGTGTTCCAGCCTATTTTGATTTGAACTTCTCCTAATTTGCCATGACATGTATCCACTTAAGTGCGTTTTCGAACATATGAAATGTTATCACTTGGTCGCGAATACATTACATTCTGACATTACAATTAACTTTTATGGCCTTTAGGCATCTGCAGCTCAGACAAGCAGCATGGATGTGAAGAGAAAGTTGGTCACGGCTTAGTTTTAAGGTATTACCTCGGCACTGGCCTGTTGTCACTGATGAAAACTTTGAAAACCTACGTCAGATGACCGGTCGCTGGATGCAAACTCAGGATCTTCCGAATGCGAAGACAACGTCCTATGTATGACGAATGGCCAGTCAGCTGATAGTATAATTAATATGTTCGCTGCTGTGAGCGCCTATTGGCGCCGAGAGTTAAATTTTGTCATATGCGGCGGACGCCGATTGGCGCTTCGTGCACTATCTGACTCAACCTCCCACCACTGTGTACTTTCGCACGCAAAGTTGTTCAACTGTTACACAATATTAATTAATGATTGAAGCTACCTTAAAATGGTATTCTTTTCCAACTCTCGCCTTTTGGCTGTTCTCCCAAGTTTCTGGAATAATTTAAGTCCATCCTGTATCTAAATTTTATTTTCTACCTTTACTCATTAAGAACGAACATCAGTTTACGTAATCAGTGAATCGCCAAATAGAAAGTACCATCGTAGTCGATCAGTGATGTATTAGCCTTGAAATTTGACAGTGAGAAATTTCCGTAGCGTAGGCGGTAGCCCCTGGGTTCAAATGCCGACAAGAAGCTGTCACTGCTCCCATGCCTCGGAGATGTACTGACTTTGGATATGTACTGAAACTTCTATCAAATTTCAGTAACAGAAGGTCTTTGGTACTCCTTGGCTCCTAGGAAGCTGAAGGCGGTCGAGCGTGGGACTTACATTCTCACCTCATTTCGTGGCGTGGTTTAAGAATATTTGGATGGCTATCTCTACATTTCTCATGCTCTCTCCATGGCATGTGCTGATCGCACAGAAAATATGTTTTCCTTCTTTTACTTTACTTTGATAGTAGGGGAGTCCAGCAGTTCAAGCAATGAAGGTGAACTTTCAAGTGATTCAGAAAATAGTAAAGGCAAAAGTCGTGTTTGCAAACCCGTTTGGGACGAAATTCTATTGCCTCTATGCAATACCCTTTGATCAAGAAAATGAGCTTATAATATAAGTCCAATAACGAAAAAGTCAATTTTGATTATTTTGAATTGCTTTGGATTATAGGTTGGAGTTACTGGTCTCCCATCAGGCGCTCCCCAGGTGGCGCATAGGGGAATGCTGACCAGATATGGTTGGTACCGGAAATATTCCGGGGCGGACCAAAATCAGTACCGTCCTTGCAGTTAGTAGAGGGATCTACAAAGGCTACGGGAAGATAATCCCGAACAAAAATATCATGGTGAGGAGAAGCAGCATCACCATTACCACTCTGAGGCTGAAGATGAATGACACCGGCAAGGCTCAGAGATGGACAGAGGACATTTTGAATGTCTACCTTTACTGCGAGGTCGTAGAGCTGACAACTCTACACCGCTAAAACATGTCAAGAAATAACAGATGGTTCATGGATTCTCCTGGGGTAAAATATTCCGGTGGTAAACTAGTCTCATTCGGAACTCCGGGTGGGGACTGCTTCAGTGGGCTCCAAAAACAGGATTAAGAAAGACCTTAGAATAGGAACGTAGAACGTACGAACATTTTACCAAACGGGCGCTCTTCAGATGGCGGTACGCGAGACCGGAAAGTACGAGCTAGACATATTAGCGATACAAGAAGTTCGGTGGGAGGGTCAAGTTAGCATCCCACAGGGCAAGGACACTTTCTACTATGGGGGAACACAGTCTCACGATTTAGGAACAGGATTCCTCATTAAGAACAGTATCCTTCAGGTGGTTCAGAATATAGAGTTCGTAAACGAAAGACTATCGTACGTTACGATACGTACTCGATAGGGCAACACGGTTTTATTAAACGTCTATGCTCCGACCGAGGTGGCTACTGATAACGACAAAGATATATTCTGCGATGAGAAAGAAAGACTGTTTGACCGAATGCAGAAGTATAATTCGAAAATTGTGTTGGGTGATTTCAATGCAAAGGTAAGGAAGAAAAATAGACCTACTATAGGCAAATACAGCCGTCATGAAAAGAGAAAAGACCAACAACAATGGAGAAAGACTGATAACTTTCGCGATTTCGAAAAACCCACCTACTTTAAACACAAATACACATGGGTATCACCGGACGGCAAAACTCTCAACCAGATCGATCACGTATTAGTAGATAGACGAAGATACACCAACATAATCGATGTTAGCTCGTACAGAGGAGCGGAAGGTGACACCGACCATCAATTAGTGATCACAAAAGTAAGGGAAAAGTTATGCATCGCGAACAGAGAAAGCAAGGGACCAAAACAACTGAAATTCGAAGTTAAACGATAAATTATCCGAGCATAAAAGCAGATTACCAACTCGAACTCTAAAAAAGGTTCGAAATCCTAGCCGACTCGAGTGATAATAATAATGAAATTGATGTAAGTCATATGTGGGAGGCAATTCGTGAAACAATTAAGAGCGCAGCGAAGGAACGTGTATGTAAGAAGAAACAACAGAAAAACAAACCTTGGTTTGATGAAGAATACATTCAGCTTCATGAAATACGAAAACAAGCCTAGCAACGATGGTTAAGTAATAAAAGCGAAGCAAACACCAACCACTACACTAACGCGAAACGAAACTCCACACACGGATTCAGAAACAAAAAGCGAGAATATCTGACGCAGAAGCTTCAGGACATAGAGGAAAACAAATAACATGCGAGATCTATACAAAGGGGTAAACTCGTTAAGGAAAGGTTACCAGCCGAGGTTAGGAATGATTAGAAATGAACGTGGAGATCTTCAGGAGGATCCAACTAAAATTGTCGATGTGTGGAAAAGTTATTTCGACAAACTTCTTAATGTACACAACAGGGAACAAACAGAGGAATTCGAAATCCATACCGCAGAACTGCGGATTCCCGAACCTAGCGAGATCGAGATCGAAATGTCCGTAAAGAAATTAAAAAGTTTCAAATCACCAGGAATAGACAATTCCAGCCGAATTAATTAAAGCAGGAGGAACGGCACTAATCAAGGAACTACATAAATTGATAAGTGCTATATGGAGAAAGGAGGAGCTCCCAATGGAATAGAAAACCTTAATAATAGTTCCGATTTACAAAAAAGGCGATAAATCGGACTGCCATAAATATAAACGCGGAATCTCGTTACTTCCAACCAGTTACAAGGTATTCTGTTAACACGCCTAAGTGCTAAACATAGATAAAACAAAGTACCTAATAAGCCGAAACACAGGGAATGAAGGAAATAAAAACATAATTAGGGATGAGGTCATAGAGAAAGTAAACAAATATAAATAATTGGGAGCATACGTAACAAGTAAAAATGAGGTCACGGAAGAAATAAAAAGTCGCTTAGTATCGGGGAATGCATGTTTCTATTCAGTCCAAAAACTTCTAACATCGCGATTAATATCAAGGAAATTGAAAATGAAAATATACAGAACGGTTATTCTGCCGGTAATACTTTACGGTTGCGAAAGTTGGAGTACGACCCTACCAGATGAACATAAATTACGTGTGTTGGAAAATAAGGTTTTGAGAAAGATATACGGGCCGAAACGGGACGAGATGACTGGAGAGTGGAGGAGACTGCATAATGAAGAACTCCACGGACTGTACGATTCACCAGATGTAAAAATAATGAAATCGCGACGACTAAGATGGACAGGCCATATAGCTCGGATGGGGAAAAAACGAAGATTATATTCTAACCTGGTTGGAAGGAGACCATTGGGAAGACCGAGAAGTCGTTGGAAGGACAATATTAGAAGAAATCTTAGAGAAATAGGTGTTCGTGATGAAAACTGGCTTCATACTGCCCAGGATAGAATCCAATGGAGAACGTTTTTTACTGCGGCGATGAACTTGCGAGTTCCATAAGCCATAGTAAATAAGTTAGTTAATTAATTGGATTATGACCTTCTCGGATCATCTCCAAATGATTTATCCTTTTGAATTAAACAGAGGAATTTTGAGAAAGAAATTAATGAAGTGGGAGAAACAAAACGCGACACCATCTAGTCCTCTACTATTATAAAGTCTGCCCTGGAAAATATGGACTATATGTGAAACTGTTTCAAGGACTACCACACATGAAGGAAATATTGACAGCATATTTCAATGTTTCATTGTTTTCAAAAGTACTAACAATATGTTAACAAGAGTTATAAAACTATATCTTATTCAGGATGCTGCAATGACTTGTTTTCTTGATATATAATAATAAAATTAAAATTTGTATTGATATATATTGAAAGGCGCCAAATAGCGTCCTTAGCACACAGTATCAAAAAGTGAAGCTATATGCTGCAGACGCCCTTCTACGTTTGAACATTTAAAAACGTTTTTATGTAGTAATATGCAGATATTTATGTAAAGTGATGCAAAATGAATAAAATAAAACAGAAAAATACAATAGCACCTGGGGAAGGTATTTTCTCTAGCTACTTGGAATTGCAATTGTAACACTTTTTCTTCATTTCTTGTACGTGTTAAAGACATCCTCCTCACTGGAGCTTAGTTTTACGAGTGTTCATCGTAAACTCTATACAGAAACAAATCAGCATGTAATGTGCAGACCTCTAAGTGGATTGTACGCCGAACATACAACTGACAATGGGAACTGATTATTCATACAGCATTAGGAAGAGTTACAAATGATAATACCCGTATTAAGAATTACACATTACAATAGTACTAATCTCCATACTAATGAATAATTATTAAGCTGCAGTGAAAGCACACATTCCTGACAAAACAATCTTCAAAAGACATGCAGCACTTACGTTAGTGTAGGTTAATGTTTATATGCAGTTTGCAAACAAAAAGCTTTAGTATCCATAATTTAAGTGAAACATTATTCTAGTGCCTGTAAGCTGATCCTTATGACCATCGTGAGATTAGAACAAGTAAATGTGTAAATTAATACGATACATATGCACACTTATGGAAATAAATTAATGACCTGAAATATCGAAATCCATTGTGAAGTTACTGCATTCTTATCATTCCCAAATATTAGAGAACGTAATTTTAATTAAAAGCCCATAATTAAAATATAAATTTTGGACTGATTTCGTCTGAGAACGACTAAATACCCTGACTTTGTTTTCTGAGTAAACCAACCGACCCTACCGGGAACACAAATACGGAATTGCTGATTTCAAAGTATAAATTAATCTACGTTGAACTAGAGAACAAAATAATATTTAGGAGCCTCTACTAGACATATCACGAATAGGATACATTTTATAATAATTCATTTCAATATAGCAGAAGTATTTGGTAATAAATCTGTACTATGATTAATAATTTAGTAAGTGATTACAGAGGCACTGCACAAAGCAGTTATGGAATGTAATTAAAGCAATGCAAAAAATTCTGGGTTTTATCTTTGTGAGCATAAATTTGTTGACGGCACATAAAATTAAATTTAAACACATGCCAACATGCACCTTTTAGAGGTGAAATGGGCTATGACCAAGTCACAGGCAGAAACTGTTTATAGATGGTCTAAGGTTTAGTTCGTAATCTCAAGAGGTGTAATCAGATCCTTACGCGCAAATGATTAAGTGGTTTCTCAATTTCAAATTTCCACCTCTGAGAACGATTCGCAAAGTGTTTTGAAATTTTGGTGTAAATACTCATCTCTAGGAATTACATGAATCGAGAAAAAATAAGAGTTGTTCGTATTTAAGGTCGGTCTTACACTCTTCTCTTGTTTACTACCTACGAATTTACTATCATACTATTCCAGAAACACATTCCTAATTGAAGATTTATTACCCGCAAAATGAATCAATATCAAAGTTAGGGAGAAGTAAAAACATACAATCAAAATATTTTCGCTAGTAAGCATCGGTAGTATATTTATCTATCTACTTATTTTCGTTTCACATCATGGTCCAAGATCGCCACACGATATCTGATTCTATAATTTTAAAAACTTTTATTTTACGCCGTACGATCTAATAGTTTGTCTATGAAATAACTAATCATATGCTTTCATTTCAACTAACCATAGTTAAATAATAACTTTTTTTGTGCTCGGAGAACTAAAATGATAAATACTTACTTATGGCACAGTCCTCAGATGCAACGACGTTTTATTCACAAATTTCACGAAACACTCTTCGATCACAAACGTTTAAAATTGTCGATACCTGAAGATGGTCTAACGGTGTAAGACAGAAAAGTGCTTCGTAAAATTAGGGAATAGAACGTCATCGCAACTGAAGACTACATTATAACCCTGGTTAACTGGAAAAGTGCGATAAGTGTATTCATCTTTGGTATGCATATTTGCAATTGCTGAATCGAGTGAACCAATGCAATTTTATTACAGTCTATCTGCAGCACTTTAAAGTACCATATAGACATTCATACGGCCTGGCAACGATGAATAGAAAAGAAGATGCCAGAAGTTATAAAAGAAGAAAAGAATAAGGATGTGATCTTCTTTAAGGTGATATTTAATTTACAACGGTGCTCTGGAAACTACCCGCTGCCTTAACAAGCTGTGAGTGCACTGTACCTCTGAATTCTCACAATGCACAACCACAATTCTGTCTCCCTTCTTACAAATAGCCTACAATTTCTTAAAAGTTTCAAACTACGAAAAGGAGAGACAGAAGAAGAGGGATTCTTTCATTATATTCCTTTCCTAACCAAAATTCGTAGTCGTATTGGTATGTAAAAAAGAGGAAAAAAATATATTCTGCATTTAAAATAACGCTTGAGATCTCTTACTTGGGTCTGAATAAACCTAGAAGCCCTTCACACCATGCTGCTAAATCTTTAAACGTATTAAAAAAAAAGAAAAAAAAAAAAAGACCACCACAACATGCAAGTTATTTACAAAATATGTACAGCATAATAAAATTTGCAAACATAAATTGTTACGTTGTAACCAACTTTTGATCTTTCTTATGTTGTGCAACATGAAAAATTAGATAAAATTATTTTTAATTAGTGCTCACATCTAGAAGCAATGCTTAGGCTCAAAATCCGTTAACATACAGAAAGAAAAAAATAAACAAATAAAAAAAATGCTTAGTTATATGACAATGGTAATAGTGCTAGATTAAATTCGTTACCAATGTATCTCTTAAAAGAAAAGGCACATACAGCAAACAAATTCCAACTATTGTTTGAATGTTAAACTTTTTTTAAAGTGTTTAACGAACTAAAACAATCATTATACGTGGGTGACAGAAATCCCCGGATATTTCTGTAATTCTCAGTATAAACGACTCAAGAGCTGTTGATCGCCCCCACCATCTTGAAAAATATTGTTCATTGATTTATAAAAAAATATAATGTAGCAGATGGGAGATCTTTACACTCATCGTATTTATCTCAGAAAAAAATAAGTTTTGTTTTCAGACAACTCTTCTTTAAAGTTGGCGGATTTTAATTTGTAAAAATCTATTGCTTTATATAAGGACAATCTATTTTATACCTTAACTGTAAAAGAACATACAATTAAAAAAAAAAAAATCATATTTTACAAACACAACCCACCGAAAGAAAAAGATAACTGAGAACTGAAAAATTCCTTCGTACGAGAAATATTGACAAATAGGAATTGGCATGGGTCTATACGAGTCTCCCATAAAAATTTTCCTAGGAAGGGACATTTTCTTAGATGGCAGAGTAGACCAACAGCATCAATAACATGGGTCTATACGAGTACAGACATTTGAAATGCACATCACACTATGTCTGTGTAATAGAATTTTGATCTACATCCGTAATTCCAACAATTATGTCAAAATCCTTCTTTAATCCTTACATCACAACAGAGCTTATGCTGAGAGCACAAGCATTTAAAATAAAATAAAATGATTTACGAATCGGACGAAATTTTTCGTTATTACAAAATAGTTTCTTTATTAAAACTCTCAGATTCACCATACATCCACTTTAAAATACGATCTGATAAATCAATCAAAGAGGTGGGCTGGGTAATTTAAATAAAATAAGCGACCTGAAGCTAATGAGGATTTAAAATATCGGACTTCAGTAAAATTTATCATGTGTCGCTTACATGTTGCCTGGGAAGAAGCCTGACAGCTTGATTCAACTACTGTATCGTGAAGTATACCCTATCAATGTCCATTAACTTTGACTGTACATCAAATAAGATAGTAACCCCGGGGTCTCTGAAGAGATATCAAGAAAAACCTGTCACAGGTTTATGATTCAATATAAGCACTTCATGTACGCAATGGGGCCGTGGTGGCTCAATGGTAGGACGCTCACATCTAGTGCTACGGGCCGTCGATTCGACCCCTGCTGATGGCACGTGGGTTTTGAGGTGGACAAACACCGTATGCGTGGGTTTTCTCGGGGTTCTCCCGTTTCCTCCCACTTTCTTAATTCCACCAATGCATCTCATCATCATGATCCATCCGGCCTGAGCCAAAGTTAACTAAGCAGATAAAATAGTGTTTCACTGACCTGCCGTACAAAGTGACTGATCCTACGGTTGCGTACCAAGTCCGCCGACAGGCACTAACAGAGTGTATTATCATCGCGAACACTAATACACGCCTCACGACGACGCTGCATGATGTTAATAAGAGTGTCGACCAGGTCCATTGACAAAACGTGCTCTGTGGGGACGTGCATTCTCGTTTCGTAAAATAAATCCCTCGACTTTTCATGTGCATAAGGTCGAACATGATGAACCAAGTTCTCGTTCATATATTGCTGAACTATCATGGTTCCACGCGGGAGTAAATACAATTCCATACTTCTTCCAAGAGATATACCATCCCAAACAAGCACACATGTACTCCAATATCTGTCTCTTTCAATAATGATGGATGGTAGCGTGGTTCCAGTTTCTTGTTCAGACCAGTCTTGGTTGAGAATCACTGTCCATAGAAAATCGGGACTCGTTAACGAAGAGTAATGCCACTGCTCGTGAGCCCAGTTAACATGTGCTCTGTCCACTGAAAACGCACTCTTCTTTGCTGCTGGATAAATGTTACGCGAAACTTGTCTTCCGGAATACAACCCATGTTCATGTAGATCGTAACAACCTGTACAGTGGCAGAAAACCTGTTTCTGCAACAAGCGGTTACCTATTGTTACACGCGATCGGCCTCCATTGTGCCCCCCCAAGAGATATACTGTGTTGTCTGGAACGTATCACCAAAGGACGGACATTGATCCACCGAACCAAAGCGGCCTGTTTTGCCCTGCTTCTAATCTCCCGATGGCACGCCACCGCAACTTATCGGCCAAATATTGTTGCCATATTCGACCGCTTCGACTCACCAACCGTCTGGCACTTCAACAAGTGCTCTTGCGCAACCGTTTAGTGTGCACTAACAGTTACATTGAACCAGCACTGTGACAACCGTTGTGCCACATGTCTTCGGAATGCATTCATCATTCTTGCTTTCATAATAGGTTGTTTCTAGCTTAAAATATTTTCTCATTCGTTGTGTTTCATGGAACTTTTTCTCTTTGTTCCTTACTTTATGACGCTCACTGAAGTTCATTATTATTATCTGTAACTAATTTAGACTAAGAAATTGACTCTAATTTGAATCATATTTTACCCTTGACGTCACTATCAGCAACTAAAAAAATGATTAATTGTTGCGCTTAAGGTTCACAACAGGAATTACACTACACTTTTAACCTTCAATAGTGCTGTTACCGCCCATACAATTAGCGGTAAGTTTTATTTTGTTCTCCCCCCCCTCTCTCTTGGGGGGGGATATAAACGAAATGAACTGGGAAAGTATCTAAATATTTAGTGTAATTAAAAAATAAGTGGCAGAGGTACCGAAACAGTAACAGGACGAATTAAGACAAATTAGGATTCCAGTATGAAAGATATTTCTTTCTGCTTTCTATTTATTTAGAATAATAAAATTAAAAAAGGTAAACACGAATTACCACTCACATTATCGGAGAACTACTTGATGGAGTGTTAACAACGGAAGACATGGACGAATTACAAATCAGACGTGAGAATCTAGCGAAATTGTACTACTGAAAAGTGCATCTTTTTCTTGCTATTGTATATTTATCTAACACAGGTGTCTAAAGAAGTTGTGTCTAAAAAGGTCACAAGCAAATGGAGTGCAATTTATATGATCCTTCCCGTAAAACAAAGTAAGAATTATCATATTGTAGTAATGTCTAAAATCAAGCAGAGAATGAGAACTAATATATGCAAGATAACGAGAGACTAACGATTGCAATAAGCCAAGTCGCCAAGACTAACGACTGCAATAAGCAATAGCACATACAAAACACGGATGAAGCGAAATCAGACAGGTTAAAAATGATTATAAATTACGATATGAATTACATTTTAAGAAGTCCAGGAAATTTGGTGTATGATGAAAACAATACATGAGTGCATAAAAACGAAGATGATGGAGCAATATTACGCAAATATTCAACGGTTCAAGGGTAAATTGATATCCAAGAAGACCAAATCAGGACTACATAGAACAGTATTAAGAACTTGAAAAGCTTAAAAGCTTTTAGGGGAATAAAACCATATCTCCTAAAATAGGTACAGTACTGTCCCCTAAATTAAAAATATCGACAGGTGTGCCTCAAAGATTTGTCCTTGTAGGTACCCTCTTCAACGTGTTTATTGATGACACAATATTAATTAAGATCAATGCCAACGCATTTTTATACGTATATGACTGCCTCTTAATGCATATAAAAATAAAATACAGAACTCAAAATAAATACGGAGAGCGGTTTTCTTTTATAGAACATTGGTATCATGAAAATTTACTAAAATTAAACGTAGAAAAATCTATAAGGCCATTATACTCCATGCTCGAAACACCTTTGAATTAGAATTACCAATACCAAATTTTTAAATCTGAATTTAATTTGTAGGGTCTCTGGGCAACTTTGGCTCAGGCCAGATGGATGATAGTGAGATGAATTGGTGGAATGAAGAAAGTGGAAGGAAACGGGAGTATCCCGAGAAAATCCACGAACACGGTGTTGTCCACCACTATACCAATACTAAACTTCAATGGATTGCTGGTAAAATTGTACAGCACCCTAAAATACTTCGGAGTTATTACAGATTCAAATCTAAATTTAAATGCCCGAGTGAAGGATGTACGTAAAATAAAATATTTTATTAGTGTTTCTTACCATTTGGAAATATGTTAACGCAAGTTTAAATAAAGTATTTTACACAACTTACAAACGCCAGTGTTTCGGGTACTTGCTTTACTTTATGTAAAGAACTGACAAAATAATGTAATGTTTTAGTTTATTTCGAATAAATAAAACTAATAATTCTAATGTAATGTAATGTGTGAGTCAGAAAGGACGATAATAGCAAAACGGTACAAACTCTAAATATTTGAGAGAAAAAAATAGAGATTTTCTTAGCCAACCAGAGAAAACAATAGTTGGAGGATCCGATACAATCACGATATTGAAGAACTAATACATGAGTAAGACATTGCTAAAACTATTCAAGCTCATAGGTTAATATAGTTAGGACACGTGGAATGGTTGGACAAGTCAAAGGAGATAATGCAAATAAAATGTTGAACGGATTCGAAAGGAAGACCGAAGAAGAGGACGACAGATGATGTGAACAAAGGCTTTAAAATGTAGAAAGAAGAAGATGGAAGGAAAGGAAAAGAATACAGGAGAATGGAGGCTGATAGTAGAGGTGGCCAAGGCTCATCCTGAGCTGTGACGTCAAGTGGCAAGGTAACGATATGAAGTAGGTAACAATATCAAAAGAGATGGACACAAACGCACACACGAAGTAACATGTTTCTGTGACTCGATTAGCAAATAGCTCTGCTGATAAAAGGCTGAGTGCTCGTGTAATACAAGATTTCATTCTGTGGAAGGAAACATGAACTCTATGAGGGGAAAAATTTAATTAGAGTTTGAAATTTGTAAAATGTGAAGTACTTACAGCAGAAATTGGTGCGAAGTAATGAAATATTTGATAAAAAGAAGAACGGAACTACAGGTAAACAATACAAGCAATAACAGCGAAAAGGGAAAGCATGAACTCAATGAAGTACAGATGGTATCATTGAAGTAAAAACTGGAAGATAAAGTAAACAGCCAGAATGACTGTATATTTTCTTCTTACGCTACCACCACACGGAAAGGAAATATCCCAAGGTAAACTGAAAATACTATTTTGAATGATAAAACGTTGTTTCCAATTTAACAGCTGATCATCTAACTAACTCTACAGCACTTAGCCTCATGAGATACATACAAGTTAGACAATATAAATGAATACGTACGTATATCCAGCCAATCCAGATGTAGTGGATGTGTTTGTGTACGTTATTACTCTCTTTTTGTCTTATGTTCGAGTTTGTGAATATTTAGTACAACCTTTTTGTAACTTCAAATCAAGATTTCTGTGAGGGGTTTGTTGTTATGAACTAGGTAACAAAATATAAATTTTTAATGTTCATACTGATAAAGAATATTCTGTGTAATGGATGTTACGTAAGGTAAAACATTCCCTTCAGTTACTTTCATTTAAATGTTAATAGGTTTTACGTACGGAGGACAATTATAATTTAAAAAAATATTATTGTACCTTAGAAATATTATCTTGCTGACCACTTTGTAAGCGTTTTTCGCCTTCTTCCGGGAGGCTTCTTCAAGCGAACGACGATTTATTGTATTGAAACGTGGTTCATGTAAACGAATCTAACAAAAAACCTGACATTTGAACATACAAATTTATTATGACCATGTTAGTTATGATACAAAGTTGGAATTAGTCTACTGTAATGTGAACGTAATTATATGAATATAATTATATTATATAGAAAGTCACTATGAAATCAATATCAACGTTTTCTTTGAATTGGTTACTGTATCTGAACAGTCAATGTTGAATGTACTACTGTAACAAAACCTTACATTTAAAGATTATTGTATTGCTAAGAAATATTCAAAACTTACCTTCTTCCTCATCTTCTTGCCCACGGTCAAGGCCTTCAATGACTAGGACGTCGCTATGCTTCCTCTTAAACCCTCTGGACCTATCCTCCATACGACCCGTGCTATTACAAAGCTGTTTATTATTATTATTGTTGTTGTTGTACTTCGTATTCCCAAACAACTGGGAATTAACAACAGCCATTTCTTCCCTTTCTACAGGGTCATGCTTGATGAGGTGGTTATCAGTTCTACTTTTGTTCACTATGGACGCAGCTTCCCTGACTTCTTTCATGTAATTCAGCTCTTCCGTTGCAGAAACAGTTGACTCCACGAAAGCCATGTTTGTTTTATGCACTTGTGTACTCACAACTGTCATCTCACTGCATGCAATATCACTGATCTCCTCACTACTAGCAAACTTGGAGCACTCCTGGTTCTGCAAAGCATTTTCCATACTTCCCACTACAACGAACTTCGCCATAACTTCGTTCCCCGTATCCCAGTCAAAATCTTTACAACTGTCTGCTATACCTTCCCTCATCGTCGAAACACTTTGGTCAGTACTGGTCTGATCTACTATTTGATCTGGTTCACTACTAGAAACGCACTGGACTGAACACTGAGCATCAACCACGAGCGGTTTATTCTGTACGGACACATCACCACAGGAACCAGTAACCGGACACGATGAACTATCATCAGTACTACCTATGGTGGAGTGCATAGTTGTATCTGCTGGGCTACCACTCATAATATGAGAACCTGTTTCAACCGGACTACCACTTGCACTGTGTGTTGTTGTATCAGGAGGACTACCGGTACTAGAGTTCGAATTATCACTTGATTGCACTATTGTTTGAGAAAACATATTGGTCACTGTTGAATTGGATGCAACACAGTTATTAGTACTTTGAACGACGTTGACGTTCATTGGAGAAGACACCTGAACGGCTTGATTCACTGCAGTTTGAGTTGACACAGAATGTTTCTGTAGAGATAAATGCTGTTTAGCTGCTGGTGGCACTTGTTGTTGTTGGGCTTGCTGCACTAATTGTTGTTGTTGGGCTTGTTGCACTAGTTGTTGTTGTTGGGCTTGTTGCACTAGTTGTTGTTGTTGTTGCTGCTGCTGTTGATGTAAAATAGGCTTATCCGAAAATCCATTCACAACAAAATTCTGATTCATCATTGTCCCACTAACAGGCATATTCCCATTATTAAAATTTGCCATCATTTGATTGTTAGACACCATAGTTGTTTGTTGTTGAACTATTGTTGTGTTCTGTTGAACAACTGTAGTATTCTGACTCTGCAGACCTTGATTTGTTGCACATGGCACTACCAACGGTTGTCCGACACCACCGCAAGGAATGAACTCTCCCTGCACTTGCCCAATATTTGATCTCATAGGAGCTGAAATGTTGGAATTCCCACCAAAAGTATTGTTTGAATTTGCTGCTAATGATACTTGCTGTCCTGGACTGACGTTTGCCATTAGTTGCCCATTAATTGCATTTACGGCAGGTGCCACCTGACCCCCAAACCCACCGTTCATTAAAAACTGTCCTCCGGCAGCAGATCCGTTGTTAAGAATTTGGTTACCCATGTTTTGCGAGATTACCTGATTTGTAACTTTGCCATTAATGACTTGTGATGGTCCGGCAGCTGTAGGCGTCCTTATTACCATACCAGGTCCTGTAATTATGTTTTGTCCAGGTGGCACTTGTCCAAATACATTTTGGCAACTACCATTTTGTATTGGTGTTAGAACATTCTGCCCATTAACGTTCTGGAGTTGAAGTTGTACTGGAATCGCAGGATTTGGGCTATCAGATACCAACGTTCCCTCTGGCAGAGAATTCATTACCATACCTTGAATACTTGGAACTACCAAAGCTGCACCATTTTGAATGAACTGTTGGATGGGTATATTTTGTACAATGGTAGACCCATTTGCCCCATTTAGAAGATTTACAGGCTGAAGAAGATTAATCTGACCCGCTGCATGAATTGACTGTGATGTTGGTGTTGTGATAATTTGCTGTGAGGTTAGATGATTTACCTGGCCCAGTTGTCCCGGCTGACCTACGGGACTAAAATGATTTGCTGGTTGCTGTTGTTGATTTGTTCCAAACTGACCAACCTGGTTCATAACTATTTGTGTTTTATTGCCTGGCATAATTGTCACAGCTTGAAGCATAGGTCCTGCTATTCCTTGTCCACCTTGAACACCTACTCCTCCGACATTTGAAATTGTCTGTACGCCATTGAAACCTTGCATGCTAGGCATCATAACTGGTGAATTTTGAGATGCAATATGCAACATGGATGCAACCGTTTGTGGAGAAACCTTTCTTTTCTTGTTCTTCTTCTTGGGACAGGTATTTACTGTAGCTTGTGATGTATCTATAGTTAATCCAGGAGTAGAGCTTGGATTTGAAAGCGGTGTGCTTCGTGAAGAACCGGAACTAGGAGTATTTCGAGTATCATTTTGCTCTAGTCGACTGCCATCAATTTGATTGCTTGGTGTCAACGGACCATGAATCATATTGCTTGCAACAAGATGAGGAATCTGTAGTCCCTGAGAAGCTTGCATCGCTGCGTTCTGCCCAAAGTTCTGGGAGATATTCAATCCACCACCCATTCCTTCAACTGTGACAGTTTGTGGAAGAAGGCCTGAATTCTGGATAATACCACCACCCGGTTGAATTAACAAAGGTCCCTGTACTGGCAAGGTATTCACAAGCTGAACAACAGGTTGTACTGGCTGTCCAAGAACTTGTTGTGCTACGCCGACTGCTGGGATAACCTGCGTCATTGTAGTTGTAACACTTGTTACCATTGGTACTGACATTGGAGGCATCGGACTGTTGATCGATCCAATTTTTCCAATAGCATTTCCCTGGATGTTCGGAATGGCAACTGCCTGTGGACTAACCAACTGGTTTCCTAGACCCGCACTGCTCGTGTTTGCCATTATTAACTGACCACCACTCGACATTAAGATATGACCAGGTGGTAACGTTGACGATTTGAGAATTGACGGCTGTCCAACAGCTAATTGATGTGACTGATGCGGCTGCATTGGGGTAGCCATGAACTGTCCTGTTGGAACACCATGTTCTACCAAATGATTGCCCAGACCAACTACACTTGGCCCCAATCTATTGGCTGAAGAACAAGGTACCTGAATACTGCTTACTACACTTTGAACCATTTCCAAAGGTGACTTCGACATACCACAAACTGCTGAAGACACAGCTATAGGACTATGACTTGACACAGGAAACGTCATTTGAGACGACGCCAACGATGTCGGTGTAGGGGAAGAATTTCCAACTGATACAGTGCTTGTGTTCGACTTTCCTGCTTGGACTGATGTAATCGTGTTGCTACTGACGGTGTGTCCACTTGCCATTGTTGTCACGAATGACATCTGGGGATTTCCTGCTGTCGCAAATGATGATATATGTGACGTCTGAATATTGCCTGCAGAAACAACCTGATCTGCCAAACTCATAACAGGTCTATTTGGTAATGGATCATTACTATGATTTACACAACAGTTGTTCACTTTGACTGTCTGTCGCACACAAACATTACTGGAACTTAAACTAGGTTGTACGTTCGTTACATCATTTCTTGCAGACATTACATTGGCTTGTGTGGCATAGGAAAACGCCGCAGAAGAACAAGGCATAGAATTTGAAGAGTTAGGTGTAGTACTACCTCCACTACTGCTACTTATCTGGTGCTGCTGCTGTTGTTGCCTGCAAATACGCAATGCTTGATCTTGGTAACTCTCCAATGGTGACGACGCACTGTTCGAACATGCTGCCAAACTCACTGCCTGGCTTGTGCTCACTGTAGCAGCTTGTATAGGTCCGCGAGGGTCGGCTACTATTTGCTGTAGCATGTGTGAGTTAGGAATTATTTGTGGATGAGATGTTGAAAAAATATTACTTGGATTTGTTTTGGGCCCAGTGCTTGCAAAGGTAGATGAAGTAACGGAACTATTTTCATGCATAGTTCCAACACTTGAAGAGACGGAACCGAAACTATTACGCTGTTGGTCTAAGGCCGTTTGAATTTGCTGCTGTTGAATAATGAAGTTGCTGGTTTGAACATGAGATTTGTTTATTAACATCTGATCGCATTTGCTGTTCAACTGTTCTGTTTGCTGCTGCTGCTGTTGTTGTTGTTGTTGTTGTTGCTGCTGCTGCTGTGACTGTTGTGCTGGAGGTGGATGCTGATGCTGCACAGTAGAATGCTGATAAAGTACTGCGTTCCCTTGTATTGCTGCACTGTGTACCTCATTTCCAACAGGAAAATTACCTACAGAATTCACTACGCACGTTTGACACTGAGAACCAGAACTGACACTATTAACGGCACTTGGAGTTGATGCAGAACTCCCTGCACCAGACGGTTGTACTATCTCTACCTGATGTTGCTCGGACGCACTATCAGGCGCAACAGCGTTAGGAATTTGTATCATAGACAGCTGATTAACCGTTGAGGTAACATTATGACATGCCTGTGAAACATTTGTAACCGTAGAGGAAGAGTTCGATATAGGACGCATTCCATTTGATCGAGTCATGCCCTTTGGTAGCAACACGTTACTTGGAAGAGGTACAACTGTAGGCGAAGGTAAGTCCGTACATGGAATCCCAGGTTGTGATGAGTTATCAGGTAGACTTGCATTTTGACTAGAGACATGTATGTTGCCTGGGGTTCCCCCTACAATGTTTGGACTGGGGCACATAAAGCTTAATCCGGCCTGTCTTGAAATTGTGCTATGCAACAATGCAGTCTGTTGTGCCAAATATCCACTGGGATCATCCATGAACGACGGTATTGGGTTTCCTACTTGGGCTAAATTACTGTTCAATGATGATGCGTAGCCACCAATCGGAGGTCTGTTGTGTTCTGGAGGAATCTGTCGTACATCAATATTTGGACACGGAGAGTCGCGGTCTAGAACACCAAATTTTGATTTCTTGGATTTTGTTAGAGCTTTTCTTCTCTTGCTTACATCATCCCAGTTTATTTGATGTAAAGGTGGCACTCTATCATATGGCATTGGTAGACCTTGAGGCACTGGGGAATGAACTCCAATGCCTCCGGCTATTGCAGGTCTGTTCGGCATTGCTCCTGGAGGCACTGATCCCGGTTGCCACGGTCGTTGCATTGCATTACCGACTGTATTATTCTGTTGTGGGTGACCACCACCCATCATTTGATTTTGCACAGGCACTTGATTCTTGTAAGTATCAAAATTGGCACTATTGAAATTGCCTCCCCCGTTACAGGTGAACTGACCCCGAATATTCTTACAGACAACATCAGGAAATGGCGGTTGCATCACTTTGTTTTGGTCGTCCACTCCCGGTAGCCGAGACAAAGAATACTGCATCCTTGACACGCCCAACAAAGCTTCTCTATTCTGCGCATTAAATGCCAAAACAGAATTTTTCTGCAACTCTTCACTGTTATTACTAAATGCGATCCTGTTAGCCACCATGCTGCCTTGCATACATGTACCCATCACATTATTTTGGATAGCATTTGCTGCAGGATTTCCATTCATTATACCAGCCTGCATTTGAAGGTTATTCACAGCATTTCCAAACAATCCGTTAGGCATAACGTTTGTCATATTCAACGCATTAGGACTATTAGAAACCATGGTACAAGGAACAGGACTACTCATGATATTATTATGCGCAATACTAACTACGGCGTTGTTTTGAGACACACTACCTCCAGTACTGTTACTACTTGTAGTCACACCACCATTTACGAATGTTCCACAACCCCCTGCGCTTGATCCCGTCACGCCTCGCATAGAAGAGCCCGCATGTGGTCCTTCTAAAGGTGAATGAAATTGCACTCCACCAGTCACTGGGAAATTTCGGTTTGTATGGGCTTGATTCATGGTTGAACAAGAAACTTCATTTGCTGTACTGGTATTATTCCATACCTGAAAAGGAAATAACTCATTACTATCTTGCTTTAAAAACATACGTATCATAAATTTAAAGCACAATAAACATACACGATATTATTATACGTAGTTTAGCATTACCGTAACGCAGCTCTTGTATTATTTTAACGAATAAAATAAAATTTCTAACGAATAGACTGCTTTATAAAGTATAATCCAAATTATTCGCACGTATACTTTTTATTAGAGTACATTATTCCAAAATGGGTAATTCACGAACTCATAAATACATGGGTTTGTACAGCGAGTGAAAAAAGTTTGCAAAAATCTTATAAAAATTATTTTGTTAAATTATTTAAACTTTCAGCCGACCTTAATGCCATTTTTACGCAGTTTAGAATAGAATATTCTTTAACAGACACAATAGGAAAATCTAAAATTGTTGGTAACATAGGTTCCGTATGGAGTAAATATTAAATTTTATCCCTAACCTTTTTGAACAAATACAATATTTTAAAAAGTTTTTGTGCACCACACACAAAAGCAATCATATAAAAAAACGATATGTCGTATTATTTTTGGCGTCCGCTGCCTTATTTACTTTTATTTATCAGATGAACAGACAGCTATGCTGCCATGCTAAGCGAAAAGGTCTTAACTCCAATTTTTTGCGAATTTTGAGATATCGAAAAAGCATTCATTTTCTGACCTTCCTATAACTAATGAATGCGAACTGTTGTGTTGATCATGTGGGTTCCATGACACAACTTTACTTCGCCACTGCCATAAGCCAACATACATAGATGAAACGCATTTTGTCTTTTTTCTTAAAACTGAGAGGAATGTAGTTTAGGTTTCTTTGCTTGGCAGTATGAACACCGACCTTCACATATTTGAAGGATAGAGTCAGTCGCTGATCGATAGTCTAGGGAAGGAGTGTTGAAGATAGTGACCAGAGCCTTAGTAAAAGTACCAAGCCGGTATTCGCGTTATGAAAGAGTCTGGTAATCTGTCAGGATGACCAACAGCGAGGCTCGGCCCCTGTATCCTCCCCTTTCGATGTTAATCACTGGACCACCTTATACCTGACTAGTCTGTTCTGAAATTTCGTAGACTAGCACAGAACGAAATATATGGATTGTACTATTATATTTTGAAGTAATTATTTTTCTATACGTTAAAAAAAAACTATATTGATTTATAAAGAAAAATTGATTTCGCTGCGCACCACATGACATCTTCCACGCGGATAAGTGCACGCAACCAAATATGGCAAGTCATGGTATACGTCACTGGAACATTAGTAACACGGATATAAAATGGGGTGACCCTGCAAAAAGTGTTTATTTTGTACTTTGGATGTGCTTAAGATCAAATCCTGGGACCAGCCATCCTTACTTAGGTTTTCCCTAATCTTCCTCGTTTCACTAAATAAATATCACAATGGTTTGAATGTTTTACAGCTTACTGAAATTTCCTCTCAAAAACTCCTCGCATTTCTTTTTCTTTTTTTTTTAATGCTGACATTTTAGTGAGAAAACAACTTTCCACAATTTAATCAAAACTATTTCGTTGGTACCTATTCTACTTCATGAAGAATCGGAGGAATTTCTGTGGTAACTTTCAGGGAATATATATATATCAATGTGATTAGACAAAAAGATATAAAACAAAATACAAGTTAAACTATTTTACTTTTATTTTATAGTTTACAATAACTTTTGGAAGCTATCTCGTCATTTTTTTTTCCTTCTTTTTCAACGTAAAACGATGTAACAACAAAAATTAACTATTGCAAATATTTTTTTCCATTGAGACACTACTTTAATACATGTACTTGTCTTCATTTTGTTCCAGCCTCAAAGGGCCTCGAGGGAAAAGGAAATGACATTTAGTGATATATATATATATATATATATTAAATCCCCTGGACGCCTTTTTAAACTCCTAAAAAGAGGACATTTGGTCACCCTACTTGAAATTTACATTTGAGTTTTGCTCCTCTTTCTTTCCAAAAGTTGTTTCAAATACCAATCTACATACACCTAAAAGGGTAAAGTCATCCAATTTGGAGCAGAAAAAAAAACTTTCAAAAGTTAAAACTCTCCTATTATGACGTTGATTTTAATTTTTCAAACAACTCCCATTCGTAGTTACCTATATTCTACATCTGAAGGTCTTTGTATGCATGTATGTATATTACTACGTCGCAACACTCTTGTGAACATGCGTTACAATGACTAAAACTCAAACTTTTCTTTTTTTCCTCCACTCGGACGCAAGGTCACTGCAAATTTACATTGTTTCTCTCTTTTATTTTTACAGGAAACTGACTATTGACAAATCACATACATGTTACATAATGGTTCCTTGTGTGGAAAACAAAATGATCGAAGAAAAAAAAAAATCTCGAAACAAAAAGATAAAAATAAATATGAACTACCACCGGATCTGGTTCCAACAATGTGTATTTGAAGGTCCCGGGGAAAAGTAACTTTCTTTTAGGGAATATAAGAATGATACTATAAAAATGTTCACATTAACAGACACGTAAACATATTGTTAATACAATTCTGGTAAGGAAAAACGATCCATGTTCATGTTGTTTGGAAACTATCGAACGTGAACTTCTATTCAAGTTACAACTACTCAGGATGATGGTGGTGAAGTCTCATCAATGATATGGCACCGTAAGAATTGTGGTTCTTGAAATTTGGCCTTTAGAATTGAAATCAAGCACCTCTCCTGCTGTACGCTTCATGATTTCTTGGATGTGTCACTAACTTTTCCTATGTTTCTTTAACTTCTTACAGCAGTTTCTGTTATCAGGTTTGTCATTTATTTCGTTCACAGTTTCCATTATGAATGAATATAACATTTGAGCCAAAAATTACCTTTCGATACAAAACTAGCTATTGCACAAAGTACAGTTCGACTATATATGTTGCACAGCCTAATATTATATTAGGTCACTCCAAACAGGAAGTAAACTGTGCCTATCACTTTGCCAATTAAAAACTTCAAAATTTGATCGTTCTTCTATAAAATTTAAGAATTTTCATTACTTCATTTAGTTATAAATTCTACCACTCATTGATTGACGGAATTGTTATTACCATTATAAACGAGCTGCTGAGCTAAGAAAGCGATCTACAATTTTTGGTAGAGTGGGCTTCGAACCACTCTGTTCAATGGATCTCGGTCGGAACTGAATACATCACCACGCTCACAGAAAGCGAGCGTGCTAACCTCTCGGTCATCCCGAGGTTCTCTACCGCTCATCGTTTCAAGTCTGAATCACGTTTTTGCAACGAATTATCGTTAAAATATAGTACAAGACGTTCTCTAATAGATGGAACAAATTAGCTTAATTTTCTCGAAAATTGGACTTTGATCGTTCTTACCCTGAACGCTGGACCCTTCAATAAATAGATAATAAAATTAAATTTAAAGAACGAAGGGGGTTGAGCAAAAGAGCCAAGGCCTTAAATAAATATACTACTTCAAGATTCGCACCTGGACTACGGAAAAGTCTCGAGTCAAGGTAAATTTCTCGCCAAGGGTAAGAGTGCTATTTTACTGATGAAAAAAAAAAAAAAAGGTGGTATATCTAAAAGTTAACGAAACTGATTTCCAGATACTGGCAACACTGTAAACAAAACAAAGTCGAGCCGAAAGCTGCATTCCTACTCTACTTCCAGTGCAAGTTTTAAATGGTAAACGTAAGCACTTGTGACTCAAAATTATTTGTGTCAGTACAAATGAAACTTGAGGAACTTAATTCATGATGTCTACTCATTTGCTGACTTGAAATTCCCTGAGTTTTCCAGGCTTTACATGATTTTTTTTTTTTTTTTCAAATTCCCTGAGCTCTTAGTATATTGGAACATGTAAATAATAAGCAATGGTATTTTTTTTTTTTTAATCCCACCACCACTCAAGTCCAAGCATCTTATACATTATTGGTTTTTCACAAGTGAAAAAAGTATAATTTCCTTAAAATAGAGGATTTTAATACAATGAAAAAAATCAAGTCCGCACTAGGAATCCAACTGTAGACAGGTCCATCCCATAAATTTCCCTGAGTTTCCATAATAAATTATAGGTTTTCCTGCGTATTCCCTGAGATTTCCAAATTTATAAAATTCCATTAGTGTTCCAGGTTTCCAGTGTGGTAAAAAGCTTTGAAATTCAATCGAGGTTATGTGCACACGATTTTTGCAGAAGTATTTTCAAAGATTGTTCACATTTTCCCGGAGTATAAGGGATATTCTCCTAGTTGTGGGCATATCACTTTGTTTAGAAAAGTTCCTTTCTGTTGAAACAGCACACATCTAAGACCCAGAAAATATAACAACACGAACATCCTCTTAGTTCAATCATAATAGAATTCGAGTGACTACTTGCTTAATTTTGTTTTTAAAGAAAACTAAAATTACCTGCTTAGTATTACAGATTTTCATCTATTCCCATATTTCTACTTACTTGTGGCACTCTGTTGGGACTTTCTTTTCCTCGTGGAGCTAGTCGATCACGCTGTGCCAGCAGCTGTGACACCAGAACTCCGTCATACGGACTACTAGGCTTTCTTTTGGCTGGTTTTCGGCGAACCGCCGCATCTGAAAAAAGCAACAAAACAGTAATGAGAAAATATTCATTTACATTAATTTATAATATGCAATATATACCTCTTTCAGAAAGTACCCGCGAAAAGCTAGAAAATATTCCTAAAATTTGATTACCTGACTACAAATACACTTTACAAGAAAATCATAGCGCATTTATAAAATAATTTATCAACTGATTCCGATCTTTCAAACATGTTATACAATAAAACAAAAATCAATGCTAAACAAATACAATTACGTGTCAGTAGACCTCCAATCAATTTAGTATATTTTAAAATTACAGTATCCAACATTTCATCCTTCAGTACTCAGGGCTTATTTAGGGGATTGAGGTACGCAAAAGGATAAGTTAAACTGATTGAAAGCAGTGAAATTTGATTTTTCTCTCTGTCAAGTCATGAAAGAAACCCCTCCGAAAACTCGCATCTTATCAACAGTGCGTATTTTTACTACAAGTATTGTGGAAAAACATGTTCTTTTTTTTTTTTAGAAACGAAAGACACGCTAGAACACAGACAGGTGATTACACTAAACCCCTTCACAAATTTCAAGCTTATTAAAAAAAAAAAAACTAATTTTATCTGGTGTAGTAACAAGTAATCCATTATTCTTACATGACATTGAAGGCTTGACTTACCATA
>JAGDQP010023030.1:0-29700 GCA_022664845.1 Lepisma saccharinum | reverse complement strand
TGTTGGAGCTGCTGTGAAAGCATTGTCAGAAAGATTATTTCATATACTATGTACAGTCATCGATTACTAAACTCTATTACGGATTTTCTTTTTATATGGATTCTTCTTCAAGATATGTATAGGCCTATTATACTTGTATCGCATTTTATGAGTGTAAGTGCCAAGTGCGCTTATTAGCTTGTTTGGGTTATCTTGAGAAGCTAAATAAAAAGATTGTGTGAGATTTTTGATGTATTCCCTGATATTATGCAGCCCCATTCCTTTTTGCAGTCTGGCTACAGGAACGAATCTATTAATTCCTAGTATCAGTCTCATGGCTCGATATTGCACTCTTTTTAGTCTGTCGATATGGCATTTAGCTGCATGGGCCCATGAGGGGGCTGCATAAGTTATAACAGGTCGAACGAGCATTTTGTATAGTATAAGTTTACTTGGTGTGTTAAGCGAAGGGGATTTAAACAATGCAGCAAGTTGATACAGACGCCCATGTGCCTTGCCTGCTTGTATTCTTGTGTGCTTTGCAAAATTTAGTGACCGATCTAAGGTAACACTTGCTTAACCCAGTTTATCTTTGTTTTGTTTAACACGAGTTGCTTATCCGGTTTACGTCTTCTTTTAGTAAATTGTATCGCTTCGCATTTGCTCGCGTTGACTTTAATTTTCCATTTTCTTAAGCCAGGGCCTAAGGATATTCAAATGATCTTGTATGTATTTAGTAACTTGATTAGGTTGGAATGATGATGAGTAAATTATCGTGTCATCTGCGTACATTGCTAGTTCAGTTTTAGGACATCTCGGAATGTCATGTAAGCAGCCCAATGATAGCTTTTATTTCGAATACTCACACGGCTTCCACGAACTGGGGGACGTTTTGAAGCACAGACTTTCTCAACCATAGCATTTGTGTACTTTACTACTATATTTATGACATCGTCCGAAATATGCAATTCAAAAGCATCAACCGGAGTGACAACAAGTTTCATAGGAGGCAGTTTCATCTCATCTTATTCATTTGGGATTTTATTATATTACGAAATGGGACATTTCCTTGCAATGGAGGCTCTCTATTCCATACAGTACTGTCTTTTCAATAGGACACATTACTCGCCTTAGATAGTTGAGGACTCTCGTCGTCATTATCACTTTCCCCACTGTCGAGGCCTACTGCGTCAGGCTCTTCTCGCTCTACATTAACATGATCCACTTCACTATCCGTTTCATTATACTAACTATCGACATCAGAATGCACGTGTTCAGTATCTTCTTCTAGTAAAGCAGTACATATATCTTCATTGGACAGTTTCCGTCGAGCCACGCACACAACAGTACACCACTTCAATACACGAGAAAAATGTATGCACAGAACATTTCTGCAAACTTATCATCAGTACATCAGTATGTTCTCTATTCCCAGTATATTAGCAAACTAGAACAATTCATTTGCAGGAATATGTCATTAGTAGGAAAACAATAAGATAATCGTGTAAACAAATAATAATTAGATAATTATGAATAGTAAATTAGATTCAGTATACACATACATAAGCTCCACAGTGAAAAAAATAATGTATGAAATAAAGTTTGTATAACCATACTTCGTATCGTACACCTCCGAGGCACACCTTGCGTAGTTAGGAAGTTTTCTTTTAAAGGTTGCTTTTAGTTTGATTTCTCTCTAACTTTCGTGAATTCAAACAAACATCATAAACTTATGGGAGTCGATAATTTGCCTTAAAATTCTCATGGAAGATAGCCTTTGTGAACCCCACCCATCGCATCCCTGGCATGTCACTTTCGCTAAACTATGAATCGTCTTCCAGTGACGTCATATCATAAACACTTGTCGAGGTTTAATGTGCAGGAACTGGCTACCTGTTCCTTTGTTTGTAATTTTTAATCTTGTTCTTAGTGAACCGTTGAAGATGAAGATGGAAGTGCTGCAAATTTGTAAAGTGTTTTGAAAAGAAAAACGTACAAATTATTTTATTAAAACCCCAGCAAAGGAAAATACGCTATTGTTTAAACTGGACTTTACAGAAAATGTTAAAAAGATGTTGCAAGGTCTTTCTTTGTTAATGTTTGTGTCTGCGTCTGTGTGATTAAGTTCTCAATTCAAATGGAGTAATCATTGGTAAGTAATATTAAAATTCGGGTTGGTATTTTATCAACAAAGCAATATATTCGATTAAAGCATGCTAAAAATATCATTATAACATCGTGTAAACTGCAGTACACATTACTTTAGGCGGGGGAGGGGGAGTAGATGGAGACCCCTCATGGGCTAGATTTTATTAGTAGGTGCATTGGTATAATGGTTTAAAAAAATAATGTTTTTTAAGGGTTTATATTTATTTCCTTGCAGATAGTGGAGCAGGACGTCAGGCATTATTTATGTACCGTTGAAACTTGCAATATTTGTTGTTTTCCTCACCCTTACCTCACAACTTAAAGCGTTTTACCGGTGTTTCTTCACTCTGCACTGGACTACTTCGATATATCTAGTGCCATGAAAGTCGCCTCACATATAACTTTTCATTGCTTATTCCACTTGGAATTTTCGCAAACGATCACTTTTATGTCTTATTATTTACGTATTGTGAAATTCTGCGCACTTCACTGACAAGCGATTTATTGTAAATAAAATAGTGACCATTGGTTAAGTGGAGGTTAGGAGTCACGTTCAGTGTTTTTTATACTGCACACGCGATTTACTGTTAATGCAGTAGTGACCATTGATTAGGTGGAGGTTAGGAGTCAGGTTCGTTTTTTTTATTGCATACCCGAAAGGAATTGCAAGCAAAACAGGGGCATTACTATAGTAGTGACGGACCAATTTTAAAATCACTAAAACCAAACCAAAATCACTTAAAACACACACATTACGTGTTCACGGGAGGCGAGCGGTTTACGCAATTGTTTTCTTGCACTTTTCGTAGATTATCTTAAATTAGTGACCATACGAACGTGTAGGTTAGGTACGGTCATGTATCATTACAAAATATATTTTTATATGCTAACATTTATTATTAATAATTCCTTATTTTCCTTTTTCGTAAATTATCTTAAATTACTGAACATATGAACGTGGAGGTTAGGTAAAGTTAGGTGCGGTCATGAATTTTTACAAAATATTTTTTGACACATATTCACACTTAAGCACACAGGCGTGTTAACTCTCCCAATTTCCATTAGAAAGTCGTGTACAATTATTTCGGTGCCTTTTCCTTACATACTCTGCTAAATAACCTTCAAAATGCACTTTCCCTCGTCATTTCCATACGATTCAATAACAATAACGCAAGAAATGTCATAATCATCACAAAGACGCGCCATTTCAACACTGCCTTACCGCCTTCCACATAACAACAACTGTAACTCTACGCAAAATAGTTCCTTCCGCTACAACATGCAGTGCGTCCATAAAACATCTTAAAAACACACTACAGCAATATTATTATTCACTTATAATGTTACCCACATTACTATTTTCCTCCCAATTACTCACAAACATCACACAATTATCTGAGTTCATCCTGTAAAATTCTAAAAATTGGTCCGTCACTACTATAGTTAACCCAATACAGTTAGCAAGCGCCTGTATAGAAAGCTGGCCTAGCAGGTGTTTCTGGTGCGTAATGAATGATTATTTTGGTGGGTAGTACGTCACGTCTGTTTTCTTATTTTCACCAACAACTATCGATTCTTTCGTACAATGGTTGCAGTAAAACTGGTTTAACTTTCCAACTGCGGAAGGTCTGTGTTAACTGAACCAACCTAACCTATTCTAACGTATCCTAACTTAGCAGGAAAGTTGAAATAAGCCTAACTTGAATCTGGAGAGCCTTAAAGAAAGTCGATGCCATATACCGATTAAATGCTGTAAAACTTACCGCCAATTAAGAGAAAAGAAGGAATCCTGAACTAAAAGTAGTGTTGCAAACTCATATAACTTGCTTCTAGACTGTCGCCACCTTTGATGTCACTGTCTTTATTTCTTGAAAACTACTTCACTCCGTTCTGCCTACTTAATTTTACTTCTTACACATTTACTAACGCCCATTTGCACACTCTGCACGGTTATTTCCATTTTCACTCTTGTATTCAAGCTTTTCAGACGTAGTGCGCTAAGTATCTAGAAGTTTACACAACACTGCAGAGAGAAAATTTACTTTAGGTACTTCTGCCAGCTATTCATCCTTACATACGCTCTAAACCATTCGTTCCGTTGGGGGAAAAAAAAATCATACAAGTACCGTTTTTCTAGAAAAAAAAAAACAGCGATAGGCAGCAATTTCAAAGAGGCATGTCTCATTATTTCATTAAATAGTATTAGCATTGTACAGCATATGCAAACATGGCGGCATGTGGAGGGGGTTAGATGTCGAGCGAACGAAGACAGGAATGTTAATGAAAATATTTACATGTACCCTTGTAAGATTAGACAGGAGAACATAATTGTTGTGTGAAGACGTATCTTGTTGAGTATCTGTCACAGTCTGTCGTACGGTAATTCTCTGTGTGAATTACATAATTATAAAAATGCGATCGAATTTACTGGCACTTCAAATAATTATTTTCGGTACCCAGCATGCATAATGCGTTGTAAAATCACGCGTTGATATGCAAGGACACATACGCCCTTCAACAAATTTGGGGACAATAATATAGTTATTTGTTTGATATGCTTGTCTAAAATGTTAAAATGTTTTGGTTCGTCTTTGGTGTCTTAATTCTCTTCATTATGATAACATTTAAATATTCCTGGATAAAAGTTTAACGTAGCTGAGAAAAGCAGAAAATTCGAAGGGCGGCCAGTGGATTCGAACTCATGACATGGGAATAAAAGTACAGTGACCACGCACTCTAAGAATCCTGGGAACAGCGCTTTAGTTCTGGCAATTTCTTGCCACCAGCGTTTATAGAAAGGCTTTGTCGCAAACGATTGGATGCTGCATCGAATGATTTTACACGGATACAATTCCACATTTACATATACAAATTGAAGATATCAAAGTGCCATTCCCGTTGTAAGGAGAGCAGAAAGTTTCTATGTAGCGTGTGCTGCGTTGGTTTACTGGGAGTTCTCTTGTTTCCTCTCCCTTTCTTCATTCCACCAATCCTCCCTTCATCAGACAGACGGATAGGATAAACTGTAGCTTCCCCGTATATACAGGTGCGCTCAAACTACAGTGGCATCATCTCCATTATGTTTTAAAATACATGCTGTAGGAGTTTCTGAATGATTGAAAAAGAGGCCTGAATTGAAAACCAGAGTCACACTTGAAAATGAACAGATAATGGCGTCATGCGGCAGTTATTATTATTATTTTGCTATTGGAACAGTTGTATGCTTTTAATGGCCGTTTCTTTCTGAGAGCTTGCCGAAATAGAAGTGATTTAGTAATAATTTTTAAATATTAGAGAATCATTTGCAGTTCTATAGCCTTGAGGACACACGAAACTACGTGTAGATTTTTTGTGGTTCTTACTCATGTTTCAGTACCATTTTTATTGCTTGTGTGTGTAAAGCGTATTAAATTGCGTGTCAAGGTCACGTTTATAATTATTATTCTAACAGCTTTGAAAACCCCGTAAGAAAATAGTTTTTACTTCGTAGTTTTCAGTATTCTGCTTCCCCAAGTTAAAACAGGACGAAACAATTTAGAATATATGGAGTTGAAACGGGCCTATTTGATCTTCCAGCTTGATGTAGTCTATGACACGATTTCTATACTACGTTCATTTGTTTTGAAGTTTTTTTCGAAAGAATGTAATCATTTTTGCTTGTTTATTCACTTGGTATTAATATGATGTACAGTCACATAAGCCTATTAACACCTGATGGATGAGGTACCTCGGCTTTCGCCCTCAATCAGTTGAATGATTTTTTAGTGCACCTAACCTTTGTGCGCGTGATCCCAGATTTAAACTAGGTGGTTGTTCATTAAACACAGTACTTGCAAGTATATTTTAACGAAATCTGTAGGTCCCACTGTTGTAAGGCCCTTGGTTGTCCGAGAGGTTAGCATGCTCGCTTTCTCTGCACGTGGTCGCTGGTTCGTGTCCCGTGGGGTTCATTGAACGGAGTTATTCGGAACTGCAAGTTCCGACCTTAGAAGCTCACAAGCTCAAATAATAACGTCCTTCGGCGTCCTTCAACAACTACTACTACTACTAATAATAAATAACCACCTTTTTATTTTAAATTATATAAAGTTTTCTCAATTTGTAAAGCATTTAATCTGTTTGTTGCATAGAAACGACCGAGTTCCAAGAAGTCCCTCTCAAGGTAGGAACATACGTTGAAAAATACATTAGATTTTCTATTGAGTTTTGTAAACTCGTCGAAGTATTTGTAGACAGATTTTACGTATAAATTCAAACTATTCAATTAGCATTTGTACTTGATATTGTCAAAAAGTATGTATTGTGATTTATTTTTTCCGAAACAAGATTTAAAGTAACTGTATGTTTGAACGCACGACATCTGTGGATTAATTCATCGCTATTGCCGTCACTTCCAAATAACTTGGAGCTCTTTTTGCAAAAGTTAATTTGAACCTTTGTACATCCTTCCTTGTGCTTATGTTGAAATTTGTGTGTGTGATCTTTGATCATAACTACGTCGAATTAAAAATTCAGTCGAGTTAATCATAAATTAACGTATGTTCTTTTTCAGAACCTGCTGGTGACAGGATATCAACCATGGAGACTGAAGAAACTGAATCTCCTGGCGATACTAGCCCTACACAGACTTCAAATTACGGTGACGTTGAAGTGAAAAAAGAACTCGATACAGAATTTTTGAGTGTTGAGATCAAGGAGGAAATAGTCCATGTTGATGGTGAACTTGGGGATCATGACACGGCTTTCAGTGAAGAAAAAGATGAAGAGGAAATTCCCAGCAGCGCAGGGAAAAGCACGGAAGAAGATGACCCTGAGCCTACAGAAGGGTAAGTAGTCATTTTAAATATCATTGTTTTACAAGGTTTGCTTCTTGAAGGTCGCTAAATATCGTGTCCAGTGCAATTTACGTATAATCTGAAAGTTCTTCAACAAGGTCAGAATGCTCTCCGTTGTAGTGCTTAAACGAGTTCATTTGCGAATAGAATAAGTAAGACGTCATTAAAACAGTTTCTAAATGCAGTTCTCATGCTATGTGGGGTTTGTGGTAGACCGTGTGCGTAGGTTTTCTCGGGGTGCCCCCGTTTCCTCGCACTTTCTGCATTCCACCATTCATACGGCCTGACCCATAGTTGCCTAAAGGCCTTAAAATAAATTCAATTCTAAGTGCAGTTTAGAACACACTCTTAGAGAAGTTGCCATCGTGAAAAGTCTGAACGATAAGTTTTAGGCCAGGATTGATTCTTGCTCTCAAGCTATTAATGGCTACCACTTTCCAGAAATTACGAATTCGGCGCAAGTAATTGTAACTGAAAAGAACGACATTATTTACTCAGAAGACTTGAGATTTAAACTTCTTACCTCCTATCAAATTGAGTACCAGAGTGTCTTTGGTGCTTCTGGGCACTTTGGGAAGGTAAAGGCGGTCGAGCGTGGGACTTACTATCCCACCTCACTTTATACCGGAGGTCGAGAATATGTGGAGCTACTTCCACATTCTCCATGCGCCGTTCATTTCTCGTGGGTATCGCACAGGGGATGCCTACTTACGTTACGTTCATGATGTAGTGTCCAGTCTTCTGAAATACAAACACCGCTTTTCGTATGTAAAACATTTTCTTGAGAAGTAAAGTCTAGAAAAAACTATAGTATGGGATAAATGAAGGAATAGATAAAGAGTTGACCCTGTTGCTGTGTTCGAGTCCTAATGGACCTCTTCATCCTTGTCGAGTATTAAGATTCAACAAGAGCCATTTTTGTTATTCTTTCCTAAACATTTTAGAACAAAACACATTTTAGAATGATTAGGAGACGAGATAACGTGTCCCTTATCGATCCGTTCCCATTATAGGCCACCATGATGCTTGTAGATTACTTGTTCCACGAACTCTGCCGTCCCAAAGTTGTCGCATTTAAGGGCCAAGACACCCTGTTTTCCCTCCCACTCCCGTGGAACGTAGGGAGAAATGAAATGCTTGTCAACACTTAGTTAGTTTCTGCAAGAATGCTAAGACCAAAATCATCCTCCCATCGATATTAGGTGGAATAGGTCCAAAAGAACTCGAACATAGTATACGTGTTTCCCCCCCCCCCCCAAAAAAAAAAAGAGGGTGCATCAAAAAGCACAAGTATTTCCGAAAACACTAAAACATAAAAAGTCACGAAGTTCCGAGCACAGTAGCAGGGCTAAGGTAACACATACCTAACCCCACTAAATAAGAGCCTCATTTGGGGTGGAATTTGTTTCAGTTTAGTTATTTTATTTCTCATCCATTACGTTTCGAAAATTGGGTGAAATTAAAGAAACCTTTTGTTTGTTTGTGTGTGCGCGTGAAAAGGAGCACAAAAATTGTTCATACTTGTCAGTTCGTATAAGGATTTCTAGCATAGATGGCACATTTGGATTTTTCGGAACGTGAGCACTAGCTAGTTTTGAAGTATTTCCTGTTACCCTTTTCATGCTATTGTGAATGAACACAGCGCATATAAGCTCTTGCGTCTTTGAACTGATAAGCAAGACTACTAAGAGGATACATTTCTCTCCAAACACATATGCAACCTGTATGCTGTGTTTCCGTATAGCCATTCGCTTGGGTTTATTGATTGTGATTACAGGGTTCAGTTAAAGTTGGAAGTTAATCGTAGTAAATAGAAGTTTTCTTGTTAGGGTCTAGAAGAACAACAAAATAGTAGGTTACTGTAATAGAAATACACGAACAGTGATATGTTATTAATATTAGACATATTGCTTAAATTTACAAAAGGATATCAAAAGCTGTTCTTGACACATTAGTGATGGAAGAGAAGGAATCTTCTATTCGACATTAGGGAGCCACGCAGATTCGGGTCTTGCAGCAGGCCATCAACGTCATTTCTCAGTTTCACCAGCCAATGCCGAGACCTAGATGAAGGTAGTGACCACTAACTTCCCCTTACTTAACCAGCGGACATGGTAAAGTAGTGGCCAAACGGTTTGGAGCCTTCACAATTGGATTGGATGTCCTAAACGAGCTGCTTAGCTTCTAAGGACGGGACCTACTGTTTTTGGTAAATTGAACTGATGGACCTTCAATTTGGTTAGGTTAGGTTCGGTCACCCAAAGGTCGTGCAAGTCTAGACAAAGGCCGTAAAGTGGCACTTTTGATAGTTTGAATGCTTCAGGGTAATTTATCGGACACATCTCGGCAAGCATAGTTCTCTGTATGCACAAACCCAGTGGAAGTGCGCGGTACTAAACTTGATAAACTATTTCAGTTAAGCCCTTGTTGGTTCATTTTTTTTTTCTGTAATGAAAATCGAAACATTGGGTGAAGTGAATAAAAATGAGTAAATGCTTATACTTGGTTATTTTTAAGTAAATACTTGGGACTAAGTGAAGAAAAAAAGAGCATACTTTCCATCAGGGTTAAATACTTGTGCTTTGAAGCATAGACCTCATAATAGATAGACTTAGCACGCTTCCCCATTTCTGCTGCGCTAAAACTAATGAAGTTTGTTCAGAGCACGTGATTTTGAATTCATCCGCTAGGTAGCTCTGCCGTAGACGTAATAAAAATCCATTAGTTTTAGCGCAGCAAGAAATGGGCAAGCGTGCTAAGTCTTATCTATAATGAGGTCTATCTTTGAAGTAAATGCTTCTGTAGTAAGTAAATGCTCGGAACTTAATCATTTACTTAAAAAAGAGTAAATAAAAATAACGTACAAGTGAACTCTCAGTTGAGATAGACACAAGAAGATAGTCTTAAGTAAAAGCAAACTGTTATTCACCTGATAGGCGGGAGAATACTTTACTCGTGACTAAACACTTCCCAGTATTCGTTTCATCCATTGCTAATCGTTGATAGCGTTTTAGTTATAGAAAACCACTTAAGTGAATGTGTCTTACTACCCACAAATCCTTCAGTTAATACAGAATGTACAGGGTGGGCCACGGGTATCGGACGATTTTGAAATTTAAAATAACATTGCAGAATGTAACTTTAATATTTTATTTATGCAGTGCCATTTTCCTCTTCGGCCTCTTATTTTTTGAATAACTCATGTATATAAAAGAAAATGGGGTTCGGCTTAAAGGTCCTCCTGGTTTCGTCCACTCACGTCCCCTCGTAATTCCGACCGCAAAAAACACACACCAACAATACTTAATTGCTACCACTCTACGCTTGTTTTTCAGGTTATAAAAATAACTTTCCAGCCTTCTCATGGAAGCGTTGTAAAAGTAGAACTGTGCGGTCAATATTGTAAACCAATCCTCTTCCCTTACCTGTACCGCACGTACTTCAATTGGTCAACTGTATTTTATGCCCTTGTACTCAAAACCATATGCATCTCTTATGGGCAGCAAATTCCCTTGGGCATGAAATGGGACCGTAATTAGGCCATGCATAACAAATCAAAATTAAATAGACACATGCAGCTGGGAATTGTTTTCAGCAAATTACACACACAAAACACGGTTAATGTAGATTTATATATAAAAAAAATAAAACAACGGACTTTTCACATACACGTAAGCATGACACAAAAAATTGATTATTGCAACTATTACCACTGCTCGTATTATGCCTTTTACTTTTATTATTATTTCTCGCTTTAATTATTTTGAACTTGTAAAAGAAAATAAGAAACTAAGTGCACTTGAGACTTCAGGACTCACTGAATGCGAGAAACGAATGCGACCGAATGTTCGGATAGACGAATGGCAGTTAACGGATTCGCACTTTCATTCATGACATCTGACGAAAATCAGAGTCTCAGGAAACGTAATACTTTTCCTGGACAGTAAAATACATGAATTGACACGATTTCACACTTCATGTTGTGCACAGAATTTTACTATAATTCACAGTCGTCCCATTATGACTGGATAAGTACTATTCAATTTCGTCGTCTTTCTTTTTAACAAAGCTGACTTCGACTTTCGTGCAAATAACATGGTTCATCCATCCCAAGCACTCACTGTAGGGAGTGATGCAACATGCATCACGGTGATCCGGTTGTGTTCCTTACTATCCCCTTCCTCCTCACACAAAAACAAAAGTACCAATCGGAGGACGGGCTTCGATTTTCACCGAAGGTTCTGGTCGCTTAATTCAATTCAAATGATTCCACTACAAAAAACAGTTTGCTCGTTTCACACTTAGCAACACAAATAAATACTAAAAATGACTTGCATTTTTGGTGGAACGTCATAAAAAGAACGAATGTGCACCACTAAAATATAACCACACAATATTTCTACTCCGCCCTATTTTTTAACTGTCTGCGGAGGAGCATTGGAGTGCGGGGGCTTTTTTCCCAAACCAAATCATCTTCAAACAGCTGGGGCTGTTGGTCGGTGGTGACATCTGACGTGAAGCACATACGGGAGAACGCAGGAAACGGTGCACAAAATGTTTCCGCAGCTCGTGCGGAAACACAGGGAGGAAAGTTCACCACAGTAATCACTTGCGAACTCTGTTATATGTACAACAAAACGAAATTTGCCATAAGATGTGATTTTTTTTATACACACCCAACACTATTTTGTCAGCTGTATAGATTGGAAATGCTGTCATTTAGCTGGAAAACCGATATAACGTATTGCGCGCTATCATAATGGATGCTAATTTCAGTTAGAACGGAGCTGCTGTGGATCAAGCCTTCGTGGTCGAAACGTTGTTCAATAATGGCGTCAGTTGTTATTACGCAGTGATTCTTATTATGCGTCATCATTCCATATTTCCTGTCATGGTGTTCTTCCTTGCCGGAATCCAATAAAGTTGTTGTGAAATAGATCTCGAGATGGTATGGTTCCAACAGGATGGGGCAACATCACACACCGCAAGAAAATGTTTTCCAGTCGTGTGATTTCTGAAGAATGAGACGTTCCATAGCCAGCACGTTCTCCAGACTTATCACTATGCAACTACACTAGAGTGTCGTTTAACCGAATTTGATGGAAGCAAGGGTGATTCGGTTAAACCGGAAACAGTGATATGTACTTTAGTACTGTACTACATGTTATATAAGAAGATTGTTAAAGTGAACTAAACAGTTTCTCAAACATTGGCCTACTATTGTAATGTATTTACAAAGAACTAAAAAAAGAACCTCTTTAAGTGTGTTTTAAAGTTATACAGTGCTTACTGTACATGCCAATTTAAATTCGTTCGTACATACTATACATAGAAATTAGACAAGTCGAAATGTAAAATTTTACAGTACTATGTTTATTTTATTTTTTATTAAAAAAAAAAAAAACGACGTCGTGATTCGATTAATCGGAACTCTGGGTGTATGGGACTCTAGTGTACGTTAAGTTTAATGTAAAGCAACGATCTCCAACAAAAGATGGCAGCACTACTTGCGTATATGTCTGATGTATTTTTATTCGTTGCACGAAATTTCAATGTTGCTCCTACAAATTCAAGCCTAGCGAGTTCTAACTTTCAGGGAAGAAAGTTCATAACCAATTGAAGCTTTCGAACAAGGCTAATTTTTAATTTTCTTTTTTGTTCATTGTTGAAAGAGCTTCATTATTATAGGTTTTGATATTCACAACAACAATCAAGCGATTTCAGCAGAAATATATATATAAAATCGGCATTGATCGAACTTTTGAATTGGCTATGAACTTTCTTCCCTGAAAGTTAGTGCTCTCTAGGCTTGAATTTGTAGGAGCAGCAATAAAATTTCATGCAACGATAAAAATACATTAGACATATGCGGAGATAGTGCTGCCATCTTTTGTTTGAAATCGTTGCTGTACATTAACTTTAATGAATTTAGAAACATTGAGAAACTCAAGGTAATATGAAAGGAAACAATTGCAGCTGCATGCCACACGAGAGGAGTAATGCACAAACAGCGGAGAGCATTTGTTGCTCTAAAAGTAAAGCGTTGAAAAGAAAAATGGCATTTGTATGTCCTGTTGTTCTGTAAATCAATAATAAAGATTTGAGTTACATTTCACAGTGTTAATTTCAATCTCAAAATCGTCAGTCTTGGCCCACTCTGTATATGCGTGATCATTTCTACGATGTGCATAATGTTGATATGGCAACGCTGTATGTGTTAGGACTGATCTTCAAATATGCTTGCGTTGCTTGTTTTGCGTGTGATTTGAGTGAATAGCCAATTGAAACATGTGTTACACCACGTCACATGTTTCAATTGACTATTCACTCAAATCACACGCAACGCAAGCGTGTTTGAAAATCAGCCCTTAAACACGCGGACGCTTCCTTCCGAAAAAGCGAAAGAAAGTAATAGTAATTATCAGCACTTCAATTAGCAAACCTTGTAATCATATTATGTGGAGAGAGAAATGAAAGCAATGTTTCGAAGTCTCAGTTAAGCACAATCTTTTCCTGCTTCGTATGGCTCGTTTTGTAAGCTTTGTGGGGTGTTTGGATTCATGTTCGTGTTTGCGTAAAATGGATAAAATAGCAATTTGTTCCCTTGTACCTAGTCCTACGATAAGGTCTGTTACAAAGTGTTTATAGCCGGGAAGGAAAACTAAAACTGATTTGACGTTTGAAATGGATGCGCATTATTTACGGTGGTTTGTACGTTTTATTTACAATGTGGTCTATTTGTTTTGACACAGGTCACCAAATGTTTGTAACCCTTTCTGCTCTCATCAGGAATTTTTTTTTTCATAGCCCAAGTTTTTGTGGGACTCAGGACAAGACTTTTGACCTCTGATTACAATTTATTGGCATCAGGTTTACATCTGGGGCTCCTGAAGGCCACTGTTCCGTGGCCACGGCTGCATTGTGTCGATCTTGTGAGCCGAGGCTGAACATCGCGCTGATCAATTTTAGCACTAGTTGTCGCACGTCTTAGGGAAGATGAAGGGATATTTCCCTTTAGTGAGGCACCCATACCAAACCATCACTGACTTTTTTTTTTTTTTTTTTTTTTGCAATTTAGAAACATTCTGGCTTGAAAAAATGTGTTCAACCTAGATTTTATTATTTTGTGTAGTAGATTTCTGTACAACCGTAAATATTTTCGTATCAGTGGAGAGAATTATTTCATAACTATTGGTAGCGTGCTTGCCGCTGGAGGGGACACTCAATCCTAACCTGTTTTCAATGCAGGATCAGAACAGGCTCTGTTAACTATCGAATAGGTTAAACGTGACATCGAGCTGGTCGAAACTTCTAGTTATCTGACCGTTACTTTGTGTTTCCTTAGCAGATTTCTCTCTCCCTGTTCGCTGAAGGTCAACCCTAACCTATATCTGCTTCGTTTGCGTTTTTTTCTTAATCGATCAGTTGGTTGGCATACAAACGTTCTCGACATTTGCAGGGATTTCATCAGAACAACAAGAAAATCTCCCAGAGATTTCGCACACCTGCACAAAGCAGTTATAGTGCAGGGACTCTTTGACTTTGGGAACTAACATCTTCTGATAAAGGTAGGCTTGCGACCAAACCAAAGACTCCATGAAAACTGTACACCAACACAAATTGCCCAACATCAAAGCCTTAGCCACGTGTGACTACAGTTTGATCTTCCATACGTAGACCACAACTTTAGATCGCTTCTTTCAACACCAACTCCCCGAAGACACCTGAACCTAATTTGTAGAACATATCACTGTCAGTTATTCAGTCGACATTCGACGTAACTATAGTAGATCATCCTAAATCTTCTTTAGTCACATATAATTCTAGAAATCCATCTGAGTCCATTGGCAAGTCTACACTATACGTGATTTATAATCTGTACATTACACATAACGCGAAACCTTCACTCAACAAGAGCCATTAAACAAGATAGAATACATTTCATTTCCTTTTTATTGGTCCATCTTTTAATGGGCTAGTATGTTTTCTAATTCTAAATATTTGCCGCCCTACTGCAGAGTAAACATGATCTTAGCTTGCTTTAAGGTTCAAGGTCATTTCAATATACAGCAATACGGTTTGCCTTCGACAGCAGTCCAATTTTACTGGTATCACGTGATTGGTGCCGGTGCTTCGAAACACCCGTTTTGTATGTGCATTGGTTCTCCATGTATTCATCGTTAAGATCAAACACACTTTGTAACAGAACTTATGGACGGATTGGGTAGAAGTGACAATAAAAAAAAAAAAGATTTGAATTTAAAACCTCCCGAAAGTACTGGTTTCAACTTAGGTATAACACGCTTAAATCATGTTAATACAGGTACAACGAGGTCACGATTAGTACGATATTAAGTGGTAACATTATTTCAATTCATGAAACGTAACGGTGGTAAGTTTTCCGATCCAATGGAAATTTGATATGATTTAAAAAAAAAATCATTTCTTTTAATTGCAAAGGAAGTAATTAAGAGTACGGGATGTACTAGGTATTGGAAACAAAATTAGATATAAGTTTATGAACATCCTATATCCCAACAATATATCCCACCAAATCAAAATAGAGACAACTTTAACATGCTTGTACACAATGTAAACATGCAAGTTAGGACGACGGATACCAGGATATTTTACCAAAATAAACTCATGAAAATATTTTTCCACCAGAAATGAACATTCACCAAAAATAACCGCGTGAAAAATTCAAGATAGTATGAAAACTTCAGCAGTAACAAGTTAGGTTTCGTACAAGCTCTAACAACCGTATCTGTTAAATATTTACCACTACGACCTAACCAATGAACTGAATTTTCACTAATGTTGTGGTTATGTTCAATAGCATAAGCTGATAATCCGGATTTCTCTTCGCCCCCTACGGATATATCCCAAGTGTTCTCTGAACCGCTTTTTTGCATGCCACGTAGTTAGTTTGTCCTTGGTAACTTTGTTTTCAACTGCAAGTAAGTTTGTAGAATTAAACCTGACAGAATAATCAGTTCAATCTTAAGCGGACATAAAAGTATTCCAGCAACCCGCTACTTATTTTCGTTATGTTTAGAAAGGAACTTTTTTCTTCTTGCTAAATATCAGGAGCTGTAGTAAAACTTTCCTGCTTGATAGTATGCCTGCATGGATTAATGAAATCATCGTTGATCGGATAAATTTGTACCGACGTATATACTGTGTGATCAAAAGTATCCGGACACCTCGCGAAACGTGTTTTTTTTAAAGAGGACGACACAGTACTGACATTTACCTCGTGGAACACATGATCAGCCATCTCAGTAGTCAGCAGACAACGCGAAACAGCAAAATGGGATGGTCTGATGATCTCACAGACTGTCAACGTAGTCAGGTAATTCGGTGCTACTCAGATGGGTCCATTCCGGACAACAGTGAACACTTTTGAAATCCGGTGATGACGTAAGTTGTCGGAGTTTGCGGGAAACTTGTTAATCCAAAGATCAGTGTAAGTGTATAACTAAGCGAGCCCCTGACAGGAAAATATGAGTAACAGTAGCGCTCCTGGTGTCAGGGGAACGCAACACCAAACAAAATCGATATTCAGTACTTCGCGTGGCATGACAGGTTTGGTTCTAACTTGTAAGTCGAATTTGATAAGTGTTTTTAAATTTCCCGGTTATATGATAGGCAAATCTCAAATGTTACCATATATCATGTCCTAGTGAAGTCTAGGCTTATTCCCCTGTCGCAAAAGACAGTGATAGCATGACTTGCCCTAATTGGCTGTTATTGTCGTTACCTAGCTGGCGATTTCCAATGCTACAATACAGACAGATTTCTCTAAACGGATACTCTTTGTTAACGACAGTGTCTGCCAGTTGCGTCATACACCATTCAGCCAATGTAAATGCTTTACCTGTTATTTACATACCTTGGGTGCTACTTTTATAAGAAATCTGTGCGCCACCATCCTGAACACTGTACAACCAAACAGTGTGCAGGAGGACCTCCCATGTTGACATCCAGGGACTGTCGAGTGTTAAAGAGCGTCGTACAGCGTAAGCGCCAATCATCCATCGCCACCAACCATCACACAGGATTTCCAAACTGCATCAGGATCTATTCCAAGCAATATGACTGTCCGGCGCAAGGTGCTGAAACTTGGTTTCCATGGCCGAGCAGGTGCCTATAGTCACACATCACACAGGCAAATGCCAAACGTCGCCTCGCGTGGTGTAAGGAGCGTCAAAATTAGACCATAGAACAGTGGAAAACCGTTGAGTGGAGTGATGAATCATGGTATACATTGTGGTAATCCGATGGTAGTGTGTCGGTGTGGCGAATGCCTGGTAAACGACATCTACCAGCCTGTATAGTGCCGACTGTGAAATCGGTAGTAGTCCTGTTTCTCCTGAAGGGCCCCCTTGATTGTTGCTTTACGTGACAATGTCACGTTGACATATTAAGCATTTTCCCGCTGCCTACCATCGAAGACCAATTCGAGATTGACCGTTGTGTCTTTCAACACTACCTAGCACCCGTCCATATTACAGGGATTGTGGCGGAGTGGTTTGACGACAATACCGTCCCACTAATGGATTGGCCTGCGCATAGTCCTGATTTGAATCCGATAGAAAATTTCTTGGACCCCACATCGTTACCTGTTCTAATTTCGGTGCTGTCATTCCCAGGGGATACTTTCCACCACCTGATTGAAAGTATGCCTGCGAGAGTGCAGGCTGTCATCAAGGCTAAAGGTGGCCCAACACCGTATTGACTGTTAATGTTCCCGCTGGAGGGTGGTCCCCCAAATTTGTACTTCATTTTCAGGTGGGTGACCGGATACTTTTGGTCACACAGTGGTTGTGTATTGCTCTCGTTGAAATCATTGTTTTAGCCTAGCTGGACACCGACCTTAAAGACTTACTCAGTTTATCTCGAAAGGACGATTTTCTACCATGCTTTCATAGTATTCCGTAGATCATTCTATTAACTGCGTATCTTAACTATATGCTGTACAGTACGATTAACCAACCAAACAAAGATAGCCTAACGTGACAGATAATCGGGAACATACTGTATTTACATCCCAGTTTTGCTTTCATCCTCTCTGCACATTGTCATTTTCTGTTGTTTCTAGATTGTGTAGTTATTTGTAGTTTGAATTTATTGTTTTTTTAAAAAGATGTATTTTCACTAAAGGTAAGATGTGGTATATGTTTAATATGTATTACTTTCAATGTCCAGCCATTTCAGTGTATTAAGTTGCGATTTGAACTTGACAGTTATCATTGTGAAGATATTGCATATTGTCTTTTGCAAGAAGCAGATGTTCAAACTGATTTTTGGCGCTATTTATTAAAAGCAACTTATGATGAGCCCTATTATACAGGGTGTTTCAAAACGATTTGAACGGTAAAAGCTCGTTTCATGTGAAATACAACATTACCAGCGATTGTATATCCGGTGAAATGTATATCATTGGAACACATCCTCAGGTTTATTTAGGAATGGTCCTAGGAGTTCATAATTTTACCGCCAGATGGCAGGGGGTGGGGGTAGTTGTGAAAATAGCTGCTAGTGGTGAGGGGGAAAGCATTTTGCGTCTTATAAATACGCGAGAGTTGGTCAGTTTTGAATGTACAAGGACAATTTCTTGTGTATTTGATGATGTCTACAAATCAGCACCCCCCTATGATTTGGGTGAATTGAAATATTGCATTCTCGCAGCGGCGCAATCCTTGATGAGAACCTGTCTGGACGAAAATTAGTGAATTGACGTTTGCAGAATAACGAAGGGAGCGTATTTTGAGCATCTGTGACTAATCTTCATATTACCCTCCCAATTAAAACTTTTCCTTTACATACAGCGTGTAACAGAAGTCCGGGAACACTAAACATTTTATTGTAGCCAAATCAGTAGCATTACAAAGTACATCATTTCAAATGGGAAAGTTGTAAGTTTTTTCTCATTGCAGGTGTTATGTGTAGTTCCATATATTATCGCTAGGTGGTATGTATGAAATTACATCTTGTTTTGACAATTTCTGAAATATATACAATAATAATTTGAAATCGTTCAAATGAGTTTGAAACACCTTGTACATTATAATGATGATTGGCAAAGAACAACTGTGAACAGAAGTACGGAGCTTACTTGAGTGCTAGCTAGCGAGGGGAGAAGTGGAAGAAAGGGCTTAGTTTTCCGTGTTTTTCACGGGTGGTCGTTGTTCGCAGCGTTGCCAGACGTACGACAGTTGTCACGCTGGTGTCGTTGTCAGTGGCGAGAGTTTGGCCCGTGCTGTTGCGCTTTTACGTAATATGTTTTCGTTGTCAATAACTTGATCATCCCTTTAAAAGGCTTCAGGATGAACGATGTGCAGTGAAGCCAGGGAAGTTGTACGAAGTTACATAACAGTACAATGGTGAAACGAAGGGGAAATAGAGACGTTTGTTAAGAGAACGTAATTTGAACTTGTCAGGCTATAGAGGCATATCTGAACGAAGTGTTACCTAACTTACGGAAATAACTTGAAGCAGTTGATACCGAGCGACCGTAGCTCTGTGATAGATACTATTCGATCGTCCCAGCGACCAACTATCCTGACTGAGGTTTTCCCAGGTTTTTCCTCAGTTACGCTAGGCAGATACCGGGATGGTACATTGAAATTAGGCCCTGACCGACACTTTGTTCTATTTTTTCGCCTCCGCTATACCGGCTTGAGTCTTAGATTCCTATATGCCGTTAATAAATTGAAGCTGTTGCATCATTATTGACTAGTCCAGGTAGCAAGCGGTTACAGACGTATCTGGTAAGTTTGGACAATGGATGGGTGGACCTTTCAAACAAAAAGATTGGCCAGTATTAACGCTAGGGGATCACAGACCTTAATTCCTCGACGTAACATTCAAGTGAGTTCCGTATAGGACGTAGCACATCAAATGGCAGCTGATAAATTCTGACAATAAATTGGCAACACTGAAACAAAAAAGATAACACAAGTGAGCGACTACATTGATGAACCAACGGAAAGTGAGAACTCTATGCCCGAACTCCTCAACGTAGCCTTCAAGACAGCTCTGTACAGTGCATAAAAAGAGAAAGTTTTAAACTGTATAAAATGACATTAAAAAAAAAAAATCCTTCTTGTGCTGTATTAGTGGAACGCCAAATGGCACTTTGATGTGGGAGGTTGCAACCTATGTAATCCTATGTAAGCGTCTCGTTTCCGAATCAAGGTTCAACTTTTTCTAAGCAGTTTTAACAATAACCAGAATATGCTTTGTGTAGTCAACACAAGATTCCGAGAGTTACTTAGTTGTAGAGCACCAGTAGCACTGTTAGTGGCGAAGTTGTTAAACTCAAAGGATTAGACAAGAACCGTACGAAATTATTTATAGAGAGAAAAATACATGAAGCAGGTGTGTAAATTTTGAATAGAACAAAATAAAACATACCGGTAGAAATTTTGGGAGTGTTCGGTGGCAGCAGATATTATAACAGTAAGTGAGAATGAAAACGCAGTAGGATGAAGAGATGCTAATTTAATATTTCTGTGAATGAATGGCATTTGCATATAAGTAAACTGTTAGCCAAGATCGTTTTTTTTTTTTTTTTTACATGTGAATTTGTCTCGCTGTAACATCAGTGAAGTTGTTCATTGTATACTTATTGTAACCTTGTATATGAACAAGAGGATAGTATCAATATAAGTTTGTCCCGTAAAATTTAATTTTTTTGAACACTCCAAACTAATAACTCTTCCTCTGGTCAAGTGTAGAAAATTCGACATATTTGCCTATTCTGTCGAACTCCTGATTTTTCTTACATTCATTTTTTATACTCAGATATGTCAACTTTTTTTTTTTTCATTTGTTAAAATTCCACATTATTCTATGTATATGACTTACAGTAGAACGTGACCAATATAAGTGTATTCCTAGTTTGTAGGATAGTAGCGGGTCCATTCTCTTTGACTTCGGCAATACATGACTTCTGTGACATGTTCATACAATACATATAATTGTACTATATTTCAGTTTCAAAATACTCGAGACTTTACTTTTGAAGTCTGTTCTTATTACCCACTCCCCACAGGAACAGCTTTTCACTATAAATTCATTGGATTTTCAGGAGTGAGAATCTCTCGATTGGGGCTCATCTGTAAGTTATCAAATATATAGTTACTAACAAGTGAGTATGGTTGTCTGGTTTAACCAGTTTTAATTTGGGAGGGATGACAATGCAGTTTTGGGAGTGAAAAGAGTTAGGACAAGCTTTGGTTTGTCGCCAACGGATTATTTTCAGTCACGAAACATGACTGCCGTCTCGGACATTTCGAATACTGCTTTCACAATGGTTCAGTTTTTTTTTTCTTCTTCGTGAACTCTTGATCTTAAAGATACATGTCTCATTCACCAAATGTGCCCTGTTGTTCGTGGAATAATATCCGAAGCACAAGGAGAGATTATAATGGAAGAGATCGAGAATTTCTGAGAGGTTCGTTACATCATTCGCTACAAAAAAAATATTTTTGATTCATTTATATTCATTTTGGGTAGAAGTGTTTGGTGAATTATACAGTACAGCATGTTCCTGTGAGTAAATCTGGATTTTACCTAAAACGTTATGACCATTCCTGATATGATGTCAGTTGTGGCTAACTTGGAAGAATTGACATCTTACGCTGTTACAAAGTTACTTGAGAACAGAATTACAGAACAACAAAACAAGAGTTGAAAAGGAAGTGTAGAACGTTTAAGAAATACGACTTTGGTAGGCTACGTATTTAATCCAAAAAGATTTCGGGATGTAATGTTTATATATATATATATATGCTGACCTTTTGAATGGAGATTGTTGAATTTTAGCGTTTCCTCATTTATGATACTCGCTGCTTCTTGTTTTCGAATTGAATGTGCAGTAGTCTATTGACGTATCATCATGTAAGCATATCGTATACATTGTAAACCACTTTGTAGAGGGAGGGTCACGGTGGGGCTGGGTTGCGCGCTCAGGTCTGGTGCCAAGGTCTTCAGTACTATTATGACTGAAAAGAAATCGAAGGGAATCCCAGAAAGCGAAAGAAACAGATAGAAATTAATGTGCATGAGAGTTACGTGTCGAGGGTATTAGCTTCAAATTTTTGTACGATTTGAAATTGAATTTCAAATTAATGAAGAGTTATTTACATTTCGATTACATCATGAAAGACCAATTGGATCTTTCCCAGTCCCCTATCACGCGAATGCCAGGATGAGGCCTCAACTAAGATCTTGAGGAGCGCTAGCTTCCCCTTCCTTCCTTGTTCCAGATGGCAAATCACCAAGAAGCCTCAGACGTGATTGGCGTAGACCTAAAGTTGGCAGTTCAGCCTATTAAAAAAAAAAATCGGTTTCAGTCAAATTGTAGAAGGGCAAGAGAACTTCACGAGAGTGAAAGGAAAGCATAAATCAAAGATTTCGTAACAGGAGAAAGTGTTGAGGGTATTGGATCGTAAAATGCAGCGGAGGAATCTTCTACGTGTAGAGATGTTTACGTTCTTGATGCTACTTGAATGGTGATCTGTGCTGGTCTACTACAAATATACATGATTTCATGGAACCACATATTTAAATCAGAGAGTAGATGAACTACGCTGAATGAAACAGCACATAAGGATACAGTTTCAGATTTATGACGTGAGATGAGTTAGCGCGCAATTTCTGAAAGTCTCTGAGAGCGCGTTATGCACAGCTTGGTTCCGAATATACTTCTATAACGTGACACTACAACAACACTGAGAGGGGAGTGAGTAGCAGACAGTGGAGTGGAGCATTCGCCCACTCGAAACAACAAAATCGGGCGGGCAGCAGAGGAAGGTGCTAGGCCTGTGAGGGATCGTGTAGACTTCCCTTGGCCGTGGAGCACAATTTTTGAACACCGCACATCATAGTAGTAGTTAGCTTTCATAGCAGACGACATTGAAAGCCCTTTTATGCTCCCAACGTTCTAGGCGCGTAAGGCTAGTTACATGAACGTTGAGGGTATTTTGTCGCTGGAGAAGCTGGGAGGAAAAAGAAAGAACAATGTGGAAGACGGTGTTGCCAGTGCGATTTAAGTATGCGGTAAAAGGTTTCTGAGCAACTGGACTTTGAAATGCGTGGTAACACTCTGATTTCTTCGTCTCAAAAGTATATTATCGATGTTTTGTAAACATTGCTTCTCGCGCTCTCTGAACATACAAACGCATGATCTAGAGTACGCGACAGCAGATTTACGTCAACGTAGCTGCATAAATGGACTCAGTTGGTCCCTTTGTTCTAGAGAACACTGTGCTTGTCTCATTTACGCGCGTAGAACGCTGGAGCATAAAAGGGCCCTGAATGACTACAGCGCACATCTTCCTCCTCCCTCGGTTTCCCCCTCCAACATATGCTGGTTGACTTCTGCTAGCAGTCGGACTTTACGAAAATGCTTTACCTCTACCATTACATATTGTGAGTTTGTTACATTAAGTCGTACCAGGGGCGACTGAAAAGTTTTCGACTTACCAGTGAAAGGTTGTCCCGAGCTCAGTCGTTCATGGCTGTTTTTCAACATAGGCCCCTTCCAGCGCCCCACCCTTTTACCACCGGCGCTGCAGGTCCATTATTCCTTCATTCTAGAACGTTTCATCCTGCATGAAAAAAAAAATCCCCCACCACAGCCATGAGTCACCATCTGATGTAATGTGGGTTGCTTGAGGTTATGGAATAGGTGAAAATCTGAGGGGGCCAAATCTGGAGAGTAGGGAGGGTGTAGAAGCAGCTAGGAGACACTGGCCTCGATGGCAGACATTGCAGTGATGGACTTGTGCGCGAATGCGTTGTTTTGGTGTTAAAGGACACTTCTTCAACGTTCCGAGACGTTTCGTCTTGATGGCCTCCCGCAAACGCTTCAGCGTAATACTCACAGTTTCACCCTTTTTGAGGTAGTCAGCCAGGATGACACCCTTCCCCCCCCCCCCCCCAAAGAAAAAACAACCTTTCCAGCTGATGGGACTGACTTGAACTTTTTGGGTGGGAAGAGGGGGGGTGTTTCCACTGTTTTGATTGCACGTTGGTCTCTGGCTGAAAATGGTGAACCCAAGCTTCGTCCATGGTCACAAAACGTTCGAGAAATTTCACAGGATGTCAGGCTTGCGGCAGACATGACATGTGACTCTCGCGTTTGTTTTCAGCAGTCAATATTGTCGGGACCCATCGACTTGGCACCTTGTGCATGCCCAACACAATTGTTAAGATGTATCCAACACGATCCTGGGATATTCCCACTTTCTATGCGATGTTTTCCTCCGTACAGGAAGTTGCTGGCCTTCCACTGCGAGGGGGATCTTGAACAGAGGGGTTTCCCTCTTGAATTCTGCCACCCACTTTTTAACGGTGAAATAGGAAGGGGTATCCTCCCCTAATGTTTCCGTCATGTCTTTGTGGATGTCCTGCCCACTCATTCCCTTCGTCAGCAGTTATTGTATAACAGCACGTTTGCTCACTTTATCCATTTTTCAGACAACGATCAACTTCAGTCTTCAATACCTGAAACAAAGAAAAAGGCATTGGTGAGAAATTGGATACGGAGCTTTGCAAACATAAAATTGGGCTACGACAAATGCTTCATGAGTAGGCCGAAAACTTTTCAGTCGCTCCTCGTATACTGACGATGTACGTTTATCAGAGTTGAAATTTTTTGTACAATCGCAGTCAAAGGGCCACCTTTCACTTTAACAAGGCCCTGCCCACAATATTTTAAAAAATGTTCAATGATTCCGTAGATATACTTTGTAATTCCCATTAAATGCTGTAATAGCAAAGAGCTTACTGATTTTCTTTTGAAAGGTTAATTTCTTAACCTTTTGTAGTCGTTATGAGAACATCAAATAAGTTCAATTGAGATAAAAGCATTTGTATGCGCGTGAGAGTTTGCGGCTTGCGTATATGCAAAACCATTTTTTAGAAATGTACAACATTCATTGTTGTTTCAAGAATGTTGCAGTAATGTCAACGACACCACTGGAAGTTTGTCTTCACATCTCTTTAAAGGTAAGTAATTATTTTATTTTAATTCATTTCAAAAAATGTTTTAAATAATCATGACATCATCATGTCTGTATTGTCTCTCTCCTTCTTACTGCTGGATTTAAATATATTCGTCAACAGTCGAGAATAATTAATCGCTCATTATGTCTGTTGGTATGATTATGTCCCGAGAAGAATAAATAATTTGAGAGAAAAACATACAAAATTTGTAGCAGAAGAAATATTACCTATTCTCTGCTTACTAAGTATAGTTCAATTTCACTACTCTGAAAACTGTGAATTATGTCACGTACGTCTATATGATACTGTAGTGTGTTAACCTTATATTACGGGATTTTCAGGTCAGGTTATAAAAAAAAAAACATTACTGATTATGCTCTTATTTCTTTTCGTGAGAGCATGATTAGATTAGTTACCATAGTGGTTTCCTAGTTGGAAAAGATACACTTGAATAAAAAATATAATATTTATTAACATAAATGATTATAATCGACTGTCATTTGGTATTCTGCTTTGCGGTACTATTATTCCTGCTTGGCGACTTTATAAATAAAAGAATTATTCGGAATTGCTCTCTGAAGTATATTTAATTGATAATCTGTCTTATATTAAAAAGTGGGGAACTTGTCCTTATTTAAATGAACTATACCGTGATTCTATCCGTGCTGAATCTGCTAGCTCTGGACGATCTGATTACATATAATAATTTAATCACGTTCGCGCCTATGAAAGCGATACTAAATGGTATTCTGAAAATGCCTCTATAAAAGAACTATTATTCAGAAGCTATTATTTGTATTTTCTGATTAACATCATTCACCATCAGTTAGGATATCTTTTTTTTCTGTTATATATTTTATAGAGCCATTTAGAATACTTCTGAAAATGTTAGCTTAATTTTAAAAAGTATGTTCTAGTTCTAAATTGAAAACTGCCTTATTTACTTTCTTAGAATAATGATTACTACTGTGAACAGTTACTACTAAAGTTGAATTTATTTTATTGACCGGTATTCTCGGCGACTAGTATCCATTTCTGTCATGCTATCTCTTAGATGCTGACGGAGTAACTTGAAAACTAGTTATTAATAATTCACTTAGAAAAAAGTTACTGAACACGTGTTAATGCTGACTACTCCAGCCGCCTCTCCTCGCAGTCCTCGCACTGATCATGCTGGTAAGGTCGAGCTACTACAACGGATCCTATTCATTACGACTCGCAGGGATTTCCGAGAGCCAATCAGTTTAAAATGCTCCAAAAGAGAAAAGGGCCTCGTTGTGTGGAGAAGAAAGCAAGCTAGGAATAATAGTATGATCGCGCCTCTCGTCTTCCCCTAGTTGGAGTCGCTGTAAAGTACGAAAAAAAAAAGAAAGAAATGCATCCAAAAGGCTGTATACGAACTATATCACAATTACAATTAGAAGAAACATACATTTACCTATTAATATATATATATACACCATTTCCTTGCGCAAGGATTTCACTCAGAACCTCACACACACACATACTGAAATATACAGATACAAAGAAATATAATTAATATACAGCTATTTAATTAAAAATATTTTTATTACAATGATAGGATCTCCTTCATATCAGTTTTGGACGTAGTTTCGAAATAAATTCTTTGTTGAATGTCCCGGGAAATATTCCTCAGGAGTGAAGAAAATGGAGTATTCAAGACAAAATTTCAGAGAAAGTTTTTATTGTGTACTAATACGTAATCCAGCTACAATGACTTGATCTTAGTGCCCAAGAAAATTGGCACACAGAGCTGAAGACATTGTGATCGGATTATACTTATTTTTCTGTCTGTTAGTTCTGTCCATCCATATAGGGTTTTACCACCACTGCAAGATCTGTTTTTGTGGGAGGGATTCCATCCTAGGAGGGAAAATGTACGTGTTTGGACTGTTTCGATTGCTAATTTGAGTGTGAATGGAACTGAAGCCATGTGTTACAAACCTTTCCCAAGCTTGGAAAATGACCTTAAAAAGTTTGAAATTTTTGGTAGAGATGACAGCTCGTAAGCCTCATATCGTACAGTCAGATATGAAAAAAGAATTATGGAAGCAAAGACGCAGATTAAGATTTAATGCACGGTTCCCGAGGTGGTGGTTGTTGGGTGACGTTTATAGTGTGTTCGTTGCCCATTTCGCTTCATGGATGGGAAGGTGTTTTTCAGCAGGGAATACTCGCTTGTTGCCCTGCCCAGTCGTTAGTATGTCTCTTGCACGGATTTCGGTCTCCATTTAACATTTTCAAGGATGGAAGTAATGAGTGTTCGTGAACAGTGATATGATAGATTATAATACAGTATTGCAGCTATATTTTTTCGTAGTCTGTCACGCACGTTTCACACATACTAACTAGTTGATGTGTTTCGGTCCAAGAAACTAGTATACACAGTCCGACAATTAAGTAATGAGACTGATTTTATTCTGACGAAACAAACAAAAGTAATTGAATAATACCTGCTTATTATTCGAAGTACATCCCTCCTGCATCAATACAACGAGTGGCACGATCACACAAGGAGTGGAATGACTTCTGCAACTCAGTTTGTGGTATGGCCCGTAATGCCGCTGACACAGCTGCTTGGATGTCTTCAACCCTGTCGAAAAGTCGTCCTTTCAATGGCAACTTCAGCTTAGGGAACAGGAAATAGTCACAGGGGGACATATCTGGTGAGCACGGGGGATGATTCAGCACACACACTTGTTTTGTGGCCAAATATTCCGCAACAAGTACTGCTCGGTGAGCTGGAGCGTTGTCATGGAGAAGGAACCAGCTACCTCGGGTTGAGTATTCAGGCCGAACACGACGTATTCTCTTCAACAAACGCTCCAAAACACCTAAATAAAACTGAGCATTAACTGTGTGACCTTCTGTTACAAGTTCATGATGAGTGATACCCTTACTGTCGTAGAGACAAATGAGCATTGTCTTCACTTTTGACTTTTGGAGACGAAGTTTCTTTCCTTTTGGAGAATCTGCAGACTTCCATTCGGCACTCTGACGTTTAGTAGCTGGATCATAACGAAAACACCAACATTCGTCTTCTGCAACAATGGACAGAAGGAAATTTTTCTTCCTACGGGCAGTTGCAATGATGTCACGGGCGTAATCAACACGCGCTTGTTTCTGTTCATCAGATAATGAGTGTGGCACAAACCGCGCTGCGACCTTCTTCTTGCCTAAATCTTCCACTAAGATCTTACGAATTGTCTTCGTTAACATCAAAGTCACCTTCCATCATTCTCACAGTCACACAACGATCTTCTTGCACACGTTCACGGACCTTTTCAATCAGTACCTCGTTACGAACAGAAATTGGACGACCCGGCCGAGGTTCATCGTCAATCGATTCCACACCACTTTTAAAATGTTTATACCATCTAAATATCTGTGCACGAGACAAACAAGTATCACCATGCACTCTCCGCATCAACTCAACAGTTTCTATGCCACTTTTCCCGAGTTTGAAACAGAACTTGATATTCGCCCTCTGCTCCATGACGCTGGCATGACAAAGGCCTTTCACTTACTGCTGGTACTGACGTCATATTTCCCGTTGTGCTTCACGCGGGACCATGCGGTGTTGCCAGGTCGTAGATGAAGGATTACTCTCTCGAACTCACATATTGGTTTCTATTTTGCATTCTCTGTTTTGTCAGAATAAAATCAGTCTCATTACTTACTTGTCGGACTGTGTATATTTATATCTCTGCTTTGGCTTGTAGAACACAATGGCAGCTTAAGGTGGCGATGTAATAGATGGCTTAGTGTAACTTAGCTGAACGATAGAGAAGTAATAAACATAATCTAAGGAAGTTGATGGATTCGGCCGTATTATCCTCTGGTGAGTGAATTGTTATTAATGTCCTAAACGAGTTGGTGAGCTTTTAGAGACGGGATGTACAGTTTTTGGTAAAGCGGGCCCCAAACCACTCTGTTCATTGGCCCTGGCGAGAATGAAACCATGAACATGTGAGCAGAAAGCGAGCGCGCTAACCTCTTGGTCACTTCGAGATTATCTGGTCTTTAAAGATTCCGTGGATTATCAGTCGTTATTTCTCATCATGAAACTCGACAGTCGACACATCTCATGCAGTTCTTTTATTTTTACTTCCATAAGCAGAGACATATTAGGGACCCAGTCAGTTCTAGTTCCTCCCCCACTCGTATTTATGAACATGCCGGTAGCGACGAAAGCTTGGACGTATATTTATTTTTTTTTCCCTCTGATTTTCGTCGTAATGAAGCACATGACTTCTAAGGCGTGACTTTATTGATGTGGGGTCCGAACCGTGTTAGGGTTAGTATCCGAGGGAGAGTGCAGGTGCGCAGAGTAACGTGCGGTGCCCACAAACCTCAGTGTCCCAATTGCCTTAGTCCCAGTGTACCTTCACTTCTTACTTTGGTTTCTCATTTAAACTGTTAAGAGAGAAAGAAAAGCAAGAAATTTATATTTTTAACATCTTCGTCATGTATGTCAGCTGATTCTGTTGGCGGAAACTGGGTCTCTAAAATAATCTTCAAATAAGAAAGGGCTAAAACGTAGATGTCAACGTAAATCGAGGGTGCTATGACAGTACTCAACATGAGTATATCACAACTATTTTGAAAATTTTAAGTTGTAGTTATCTATATAATATACGATATATTGGAAATCATACACTCTGTACTGTATAATTTTTATTATCTATTATACAAA
>JAGDQP010023029.1:13565-29703 GCA_022664845.1 Lepisma saccharinum | reverse complement strand
CATATCTGCCTTTTGACTTTTAATTAATTTTCTTATGTAAACGTTCAATTTTATAAAAATGCACCTTTCCCACAAACATCTGTGTTGTGTAACCATCAGCTCCCACTAGTTACAAAACGAAACTTGGCTCGAATAATCTTCATGTAATGTTGAAGAACATATTCAAAAATCATTTTGTAAGTGATGGAGGTAAGATAGAAGAAACATTTTATACTCTAAGGATGAGTATCTCACTTCGAAGTATATGTTTGAAATTTAGTTAAATAAACTATCATAACCAAACAACATTTTGTGTGACGAGTACGAATATTATGAACATATCACAAAAACAAAATCCAGTTGATAACTTCAGCCGTGTTTGAAATAGAAAATATTTGCTGTTTAGCTCGCTGGGTCTAGGAACACGGACGCTAAAATAGCGGAACACATGCTTAAAATAAACATCGAAGAAATGCGAACATGGCCTCAAGAGGAAGACGTTTTTGTCGTCGACAGAGACTTCCGGGATTCGCCTCGTCTTCTATCTGACTTAGGTTTCCAATCCGAAACACCGGAGCTCCTGAATTGAATTGAACTGAATTTTATCTATGACCTTTAGGCATCTACGGCTCAGGCCGGGATTGGGGAAAGGAAAGGATTCGAGAAGGTGCCGACCAGGCCTATGTTGAAGGTGCCATCCCATCATTTGCCTGCTGTGACTGAGGTAAAACGCTGAAAAAACTGAGTCCGGATGGTCGGCTGCTGGGATCCTTCCTTCCGACCTTCCAAATGCTACGCCAATTCTCTTTCTGATTTAAACCTAAATCAGATAGAAGATGCAGTGAATAACAGAAGCCTCTGTCGACGCCACACATTTTAGCCTCCGTGTTCCTAGAATTAGCGGGATAAGCAGCACATATTTTATATTTCAAAAATAGCTGAAGTTATCAACTAGAATTTGTTATTGCAAAATGCTCATAATATACGTACTTTTCACACAAAATATGGTTTAGTTATGGTAGTTTATTTAGCTGAATTTGAATCATATACTTCGACGTGAGATACTTATCTTTAGAGTATAAAAAGTTGATTCTTACTGCCAGTCCCCATCAGTTACAAAATTATTTTTGAATATGTTCTACATTAGATGAAAATTATTTGAACGAAGTATTGTTTGCTAACTAGCGGGAGGTGATGGTTAAATAATACAGAGTTTACGGGGGAAAGTACATTTTAATGAGCAAAATTGGACGTTTATATAAGAACACTAATTTGTATCTTCAAGGCAATTGAAGAAATGGTCTCCCTAACATGCTCATTATATTAGTATTTCCCATGCGATAGCGTACGCCATTACCGAGATATCAGAATTTATTTTGAACAACACTATAAAAATTAGAATTCAAAAGTGGTTAATTTTGGACGCGCTTTACATGATAACCGAAAGTGGTATGCGTATAGGATTTGGCTTATTGGAACTCTCATATGGTCTTGTTATTACATACAAAATTTCATTAGAATCGGTTGAGGGGCAGGGTCCTTATGCGCAGTACTCCTTTTATATAAATCGTATTCGGGCAACAGTTTTTGTTTTACTTCAAGTGGGTATTAGACTAAACAGTTAAGCTGCAGCGATGTACTGCTATTAAACTTTTAGCTTTTGCTCTTTTCAAGCGCAAGGAGTGATTATTTCTTGTCCTTTGCGTACGAACTTTCCCCGAGTGCATCACAGTTCAGTTTAGTTCAGTATATTGGATTGAACTGAATTTCTATATGTCCTTTAGGCAACATTGGCTCAGACCGTAGTAGGGCACAGAAGTAAACCCGGGAAGGAAGTCGGTCGAGGCCTAGTTAGAAGGTACCATACTAGCATGTGTCTGATGTTAAAAACTCATTCTGGATGAACCGCTGTTGGATTCGTTCCATGACCTTCTGATTCCTAAATCAAAGCTTAACTAATAAGTTAGAGCTGCTCAACTGGACGGAAATATCCACGGCATAATATACCGTCAACGGGGGTTACTTTGGGTACGGCCTTCTTTGGGCAAAACTAACACATCAAGGTTTGACAAGATCTACCGGTTGTTCTGTGAATGATACAGGGCTGAATTTCTGTGCCAGTGTAGAATATGAGGGTCACTTAGATTGGTATTTGTTGTATATTCATATCGTTTCAAATAGCAAAACGAAACAAAAAACTTCTATAGTGCAATTTTTTCTGTTAAAAATTGTTTTTAATATCACAACCGTGGGATTCTGTAACGCCAGAATTGGAAGACTAACAGATTATTTTGTTTTCGAAGTACATGTTTTCAACCTTGTAAAAAAATATTTGGCTCAGTTATCATAATTTTATTAGATCTCTTTCTCTTTTCTAATTTGTGGTTACTTCTTTTGGCATTACTATATTTTTCGGGGCTACTTTGTGCATATTGTAATGTGATATGCTCTTGTGAGATTAATAGTGGCTACTTCTAGTTCGGATAAGAACGAATGGGAGGGATATGATGTGTCAATGAAACTAGATAATGTTTCACCCGAAAGCACCAATACCGGTATACAACACAATTAAGAAATAGAATTAGAACCCACTGCTAAAAAAGTGTTAATGGCTTATCGTGTGCTTTTCTCTAAAAGAACAAATAACTATTACATTGAGATTGTAACAGCAAACCATCAGACCCATCAGCGCCTCCTTCAAGATGTATGTGTGAAATTTGCCCGATTAAAAAAAAAAAGAACATTAACAGAGATGCCAACATTTTATTGGCCACAAGAACTTGAAAGTGAAATTTGTGTTAAAGAAACTGCAACGAACTTACCGCCACATGCAACGGTTCATTTTGCTTCAATATTGATCTGTCTTAATAAGAAAAGTATTACTAGTCTACATGAAACTATTTTTTCATATACAGGGTAAGTCAAAATGATGTACCCGATTTCATAAATTTATTTTGTGAAATATAATGAACATATCTGAATGTAATACATGTGGTAAGAAGGGTAACTCTCAAAGTTTGTTTCAGTCACATCACAAGTGCTCTATGTGAGCACCTCGCGTAACACGACACACATCAAGCCGATAGTCTATCTCCTGCCAAACCTTGTGTAGTGTGTCACGGTCAATCTCTGCAATGGCTGCTGTGATGCGGGCGCGAAGGTCACCCAATGTTGCTGGAAGTGGTGGTACGTAAACACGATCCTTTATGAAAGCCCACAAAAAGAAATCACACGGGGTCAGATCGGGGGAACGAGGTGGCCAACGAATGAGAAGTCGATCCTCCTGAGATGCACGGCCTATCCAGCGCTGTGGCAATGCCTCATTGAGATGATCCCGAACGCTGCCATGGTAATGCGGAGGGGCACCATCCAATTGAAGAATGAAATCTGCACTATCCTCTTCGAGCTGTGGAAGAAGCCATTGTTGCAGCATATCAAGAAAAACATGTCCTGTCACAGTAGGTTCAAGGAAGAAAAAGGGCCCATAAATCTTTTCAGGGGAAATGGCACAAAACACATTCACCTTGGGTGAATCGCGTTGGTGTTCCACAACTGCGTGGGGATTATCAGTTCCCCAGATCCTTACGTTGTGTCTATTCACATTCCCAGAAAGGTGAAACACCGCTTCATCACTGTAACGTAACCTTTCGGCGAACCCATCCTCTTCCATTAACGTGAGAAAATCAGCACAGAAAGAAGCTCGAGCAGCATAATCAGTGTCTCTTAAGGCTTGTAGCAGTTGCAAGCGATAGGATTTCATTTGTAAACGTTTCCGCAGAATTCGCCATACAGTTTTCTGTGGCATTTCAAGTTCCCTCGCTGCCCGGTAGGTAGACTTCTGTGGACTCCGCACAAAACTGGCGCGAACACGTTCCACTGTCTCTTCCTCAGCTGAAGGACGGCCAGTCGATTTTCGCTTACAGATGTAGCCCGTATCTCTGAATTTTTCATACCACGTACGAATGGTTTTTCCAGTAGGTGGTTCTCTGCCATACTTGGTACGGAAATGCCGTTGAACACTCATCACAGAGTTGTTTACATGGTAATCCAGCACACAGAACGATTTCTGCTCTCCAGTCAGCGCCATTTTCGTTAACTGCTTCCAGCGCCGCGTAGCGGTAGACAATGCAACCACGCGGGACATAAACTAAACTCAACTAAACTTTGAACTTTTGCCTTTCCTTGCGCGTAGCTCACATTAAGATATGTTCATTATATTTCACAAAATAAATTTATGAAATCGGGTCCATCATTTTGACTTACCCTGTATATAATAGTGGTACTAACTTGCAATTTTATCATTTTATCTGATTACAAGAGCCTTTGCATTTGCGCTGGAGGAGTCGCCTTGGCTCAGACAGTAGCGTGTCTGACTACGAATTGGGCGGCCCGAGTTCAAATCCCGGCCAGGATGGAGATTTTCTATCACGCAGCCTTCTATCAAATTGAGTACTAGAGTATCCTTGGTATTTCTGGGCACTTTGGAAGGTAAAGGCGGTCGAGCGTGGAGCTGACTATGTCACCTCGCTTCATACCGTTTGTCTCTAGAACATGTAGATCGCCACCTTCACAACCCTCATGCGCCGTTCACAGCATGTGCGCATCGCACAGGGTATACCTTACCTTACCTTATTTCAGCTGGAGAACATAATTATCGTATATCATTTTTCAAAGTCGAAAGAGTCTTGCCACAAGTTTTAAACATCCAGGAATACCGCTCCATTGAATGTAGGCTTATTTCTGTAAACATTTATTATTATTTCTTTTCGAATGGTTTACCTTACCGGTATGTTTTTGTGTAAAATGGTTGAAATTTAAAGGTAACTTATTCTCTGAATTATTTGTTTCTCCATATTCACTTATCTCAGATTTCAGCAATGAAAGACAAACAATATGCTACATTCGTATTGAACTTCTCTTTCTTTCCCAGTGTACAGTATTGTATGTTCTCCAGTTCTCTTTGTATTTTGTATTTACTTCATTTGAAGATGTAAAGGTGTTATTCGGTTTATTTGGTTGCTTTAACTTAGCTGAAACATAAACAAAACAACAGAGAATTATTATTTCAAAGTTTCTGTAATATGTTCCAAATACTCTGTATTGTTTTTCTTTCTTTGTTAAAAGTAAATAAATACGGAAACATTTCTCTCAAAGGTGTGAATTTCTTATTTGAAACTGAAGGCATGAAGCTGTTTCAAATAGAGCAACTTTCCAGTCAGGAAGTTTTTACTTTCAATACACATGAAACGTAAAGTTAGTAGCTAGTGTTTGTACAGAAAATGAAATTATGAACAATTCTGTTATCTGTTAATCGATATTCATGATTTAGCCATCAAATGAAAGGGGATGATTATCTTTTAATTTTCGTGTGTCCGATGGTACTCCTACACACATAATACTCCAGTCATGAGGTCAGAAAACATTGTGTCCAAAGTAACCTCCCACTCCGGGATTACTTTGAGGATATCTATATGGAATTTAATTTTGTTTATTTCCAACATGTAGTTAAAAATAGTGTTGGAGAGAAAAATGTTACCTTGATATGTTACATAACAATAACGTTACAGTAAAAAATAATTGTTAGTGCCCAGAGTGACCCCTTGTTGACTGTATTTGAAGAGAAAAGTCTTACATTGATGAGCTGCTATTCAAATTTGAACATAATTATCCTACCGTAGCAACGAACGACGTCGTTTGTTTCCTCTTTGCATAGGAAGTTTGTATTAAAGACATCTCTGCAACACATTCATCTTCAAATGTGTCACATAGAAACTTTATAAGATATGCTAAAGCAAAATCAGATAGTGTTTGCAAACATGCTCTCTATATAAAATTCTTATGCAAATTGCCCAACAATTAATAAAAGTGTACAAAAAATGCGAACAATATACAAGAGAAAATAACAAATTTAGTAACTTTCTATTACATGATATTTTACATTACTATTAATACTCTTGTGGTGCGTAAGTTATTAACACTTGACTTATTTCAGTTCCGCGAAAGGTGGATTAAATTGCAAAAAGAATTTAACTCTTTTTTATGTCTTGCCGTTACATGAACAACTTACCGTTTGGTTGTGGAATAATATCTGGATTCTTTTCATCGCTGTCTGCTCCCTCTCCATGATCCAGCTTCAAAGGTGTACTTGCTTTGTCACGACTAGAACCTTCTGTTTTCCTTTTATTCTCTCTCGTGCACTGAAATCTTAAGACAATAATAACGACGACAGCAACGATAACAAGAGCTGCGGTAACACCAATCAAAATACTCATAGTTGGAGTGAATTTCAGGCTAGGTCGAGGACGCTCTGAAAATACAAATGGAAAATGGCTAGATTAATAATCATTTTAATAATATAATATTTATGATATAAAAAGGTTGACGAAGATTTGAATCACGACAACAATAAAACACATATAATATATAAGAAAAGAAGTAACAATTGCCACACAAAAAGGCGTTTATTTATTACTTTCAATGTAATAGCAATGGTAATGAACACGTTTTGCATGAAACAGGGAAAAAAGTCTATGCCCCCACTGTTACTGAACGTTCAATAGTTAAAAGGATCAATGACTACGAAGTTCATCTTCATCTGACTATCCGTTTGTATGTTGCTCGTCATCTGGATCTCTGATACCAGTAATAATGGTGTAAAAAGTTATATGCATGGGATTAGTAAGATAACGGTACTGTATCATAGCTAGGAGGTATTTCTTCTTTGCCTGGGGAACCTGGATGAAACCGTTGTGTACAACTCTGGTAATATGTATGGTAATGGCACAACATTGTACATACAGCGTCTCTTCCTTTTCCTTTTGCAAGTGCTCTCAGGGCTGAAAGATGTGAGATTTTCGGCATCTCGGATGGGCTAGACTTGTCTTGCTTCAGTCACACGTACTTTGTGATCTTCAGCTCACTGTCCTTCCTCATGGCATCTAGAACCACTGAGAAGCCCTTGAAGGTCTGGGACATTAAGACAACAGTCAGTGGGTTTGATGGAGGTGATTCGATTATTATGTTTCTAATATCTTCTATTACAATCAATGTTGCTCCTTTTCTTTTCTTCTGAACAAGAGCAAAATATTTATCGCTGGTAAGATTGAATGTCCGCTGACTTAGAACATTTGTTCAATAACACTGAAATAATGCTGCTCTAGGAGATATGTATATAAGGCAGTAACAGTCCATTTATTATTCTGAGATATGCATCTGTCTGACCAGACTACAAGAGTACAATGCTCGCCAATCCTAAAAGGGTTATATTAATATCAATATCCCCTTCATATCTATAAATTATTTAATCTTAAAGTATGGCTAGTTAGCTTTTGCCATTCAAACATAATCATAGCAAAATAAGAAAGTTATACATGAACTGTTGCGTTATATATAGATTCAACGCAGGCCCGTAGCCAACAATGAACTGTAAGAGTGAGTCACAAGTATCCTTTCACGAATGGTATTACTATTGACTGAAATTTTAAATTGCTATAATTCCAACTTATGTCTCAATCTAAATCAAGAAAACAAACACGTCCAGTTTCGGTTTCTGCATTACTCTACTCATACGTCCTAAACAAGCTGGTAAGCTTCTAAAGACGGGATTGATTAAATTGTTGTTTACGTACTAAACAAGCTGGTAAGCTTCTAAAGACGGGACCTACAGTTTAACGTGGGTTCCGATCTGCTTGTGTCCCCGTCGGAAATCGAATCCGGGATCCCTTGATTCCAAGACAGCGAGCGTAACTACTCACCTACTACTCTACTCATGATATCAAGATGAGACCCAGATGAATTTCAGTTTCGAATCCCAAATGTTAGTACGTGATTTAACTTTATATGTACATTTTTAATGGGAATTAGCACGATCGAGCCAGCTTCGCTACACAAACAGGAGAACTGCTGAAGCTTTTATAGAAAATCCCATAAAGCTCTATTTAAAAAAAACTATTGGAATTTCATACTTGATTGCTAGAGCTAGTAATTTTCCTACCTAAATATGTAACAAAAAGTAATAAAATATGTTGAATAATATGTAATTGAGGTAAAAATATCGAATATCAAATAAACCAAATATGTACTGGAGGGATAAACATTCAGCTTTATCTTTTCATATACACAAAGGTGATCCAATCCAACACACTAACACTTTGATGCATTTGCCATATTTCCATGCAGTTTACGTAAAATATTGCGTATTTATTGCAGTGATAAACATTTACCTTCATTCATCTTTTCATACATACAACGGTGATTTAATAAATTGTTAATTCACTTCACTAACACATTTATGCACTATCAGGCATTTTACCATATTTTCTAAATTGCCGCCGATCAGAAAGAATATACTTGTATGCTGAAAATGACCTCTCCACGTCGCGAGGTATTGCTGGCGTAAGTGGCCCTGTCATGCTTATTTCGACCTACGTTTACTCAAGACAATGTCTGGGAATCCTCTATGTCCTTTGGGAATCCCTTGTGCACCCATTGCGTAATTTTGGAATATGCATATTTGGATAGAGTAGGTTTTAAATCTTTGAGGATACCATGCCGCCTTAGTTCTACTGTTAATTTCGTGGTTTAGAGTTATCTTAAACTTAAAACTACTGCGGCGCTAAACTTCTGGGAGTGGGTGAGCCGCCTCTGATAAAAAGTCATTAGATTAGGTTATTGGTTAAAAAAACTAGGATTGGTTGTAGGCTTCCGGTGTAAAGTTATAGTTATAGTTATGGTTTTAAAAAAAAAAAATAATCAGCATTAAAATGGAACTTCATATGTTGAGTCGTTAATAAGATTCCGACCTGCGTTACCAAGAATCGTGGCCCCGGGGTCCACCTGGTCAATTTAGTTGGCGTTCTTTTAGGTTAATTGGTACAGAAGTAAATAGGGGAAAGTGAGTTATGAAAAGGAAAAAAAAATAGTACAAATAAGTCTTCAAGTTAGTAAACCTGAAGCGTAGTTTCTGTCAAATAAGGGGCAACTGTCTCCCAGAGGCGAGCAAGGCTCATGCGCTCCTGTAGTTCCGAAATAATTACCGTTTTAAAAAAGTTTTAAATACTGGTCTTCCAGTTTTATTCAATAAGCAGTTTTCTTTCACTATGTGGGTTGCTCCGGTACAGCTTTTCTTTACTAATGTGTTTTTATTCCATGCAGGTTATTATGTTCTTGCACCCTTGTTATAGCTTAACTTGCGTTTCTTTCTCTTGTGCGTTCCTTAACACTTCAAATATTCTCAGTTTGTTTTAAGAAGTTTTATCCCTTTCCCTCTGGATGTCAGTTGTGTGTTTGCAACATCCTTCCTCGCTTTTTGTTTCTTTGGGTCGGCCAGTGTGAAGCAGCAGACTTCACGTACATTTTTAATCCACTTCGTTGCATGGTTCATTGTGTTTTCCTTAGCGTCTAAGCTTATTTTAAATTTATTTTTTAAATTTACTTTTATACCTCGTTTGTGTCCGGTTGCCAGTGTGTCCTAGTGAACCGAGGGTAACCAACGTTCCCCTGATTTAGTAGGTTAAGTTGAGTATTGGCGCTTTCTGTTAAAATGGCACGCAACGTTTCGCAGAAATCCATGCGCTTCTTCAATGTGGCACGTTACAACAGAAATAACAGATCCCTCGTTGGGGGGCATAAAAATTCGATCTCATAACTGCGCCATTTGTGCTGTATTATTTAATAGAATTTTGATGTATGATGCAAATAATAGATGTAATGATGGTATTCTTACTTTCCTTAGGCATCATGTATTAATTGCAGTCATTGTATATACAAAAGGACATCTAAATAGATCGGTGAATATACATATAGCTTGTTCTATCAAGAAGTATATCGCTAAGAGAGTATTTACTTAACTACCATATAAAACAATAGCGGTTCAACTCAATGTTGCCAATTACTCGAACCAACATAACCTACCTCCATCTTATAACAGATACACTAAAGAAAAGGATAAGAACATAACTCTGTGTACTCCAGTATAAACTGTTTCCGCATCTCGATCAGTGGTTCAAATTCGATTAAGTGTTTGGCCACTTTCACAAGTAAATAACTGCAATCAAAGAGTTTCACGCCAGGTTCTCCTATCATTTAAATGCAGTTCATCGCTACTCATACATTTACATTGATGAATAATGTCAAAAATGTTATAAGTTTTGGTAAATTGGATATTCCTTTCATTAATATGAACTCAAATTAAAATTGCAGTTTTATCACATCATAATAAATATAGCACATTAAATCATTATAATAGTGTCATTGAAGGTTTAGAGTGGAAGGATTGGAAATAGAAACTCTATTACAGCATGTTTATATTTATATTGTTATCTTTTCCTCCAGTTTCATTTCGTATCGTGTGAAGATTAAATAAAACCAGATTCTCACTCGGTTTCCGCTTTCAGATGACAAATCGCTTGTTGTCAAAATAATATTAGGAAAATGGGAGGTCAATCGTGGGGAGGGGATTTCCGAAAATAGAGATGCATATATGTTATTAGGTATGTATTCTACTGTCAGTTCAAGATAGATGCAGAATCTTAGAACAGATGAATTCTGAAGTGATCATCAATCGCCCAAGCGATTGATTCACACAACTGCTCCTACTTGTTTGCTGATTTAAAAATCCTCACTGATGGTCTGCAAACAGCTGATTTTTACCACGGAGCTGCGCTGTATTATACCACATATGTCGGGGAAATTCGTACTGCGATTGTAAACAAATAGATGAAAGTAAAATTGTGATACACTCAAAAATGTAGGTCTAAACTAGACAAACGATATAGTAATTTTGAAATAAAATTCATTCACAAAGTTCTGAACAAACATAACTTCCATTAAAGAAAAATTATCTTTGATATTAACGAAAATGTCCGTAAAATTAAATAGAAAGATCATTCATTATATTCTTCTGAAAGAACAATCTTTTTTTCTGTTTCAGGAATACCCTAGAAAATTTGTAATTATTTAAATATCGAAAAATTATATTTAAATATTAAATGAGGTAATATCAGTCTACAACAAAATTGGTTAGTTGTAGGTGATCCAGTACTGGTGTTCTTGTTCTCGAACCATACGAAGAGGTTCGTAGGCTATGCAACTATCCATTTTCTGACACTTCACTGTCTTCAATACATTGAGTTCAATTGTCACTAAATGTTTGCTGCAGCTTAAAGGCAAATTTGGTAACATATGACGTAGCTCGGGCATGCAAAAACTTATAGCGCACTGCAAACATACAAAGATCGCTTGGTGCGGCCTCTTCTCATGATGTGCTCCTAGCCTAGAACACACCATAAGTCAAATTTACATTTTGATTGGCTAAGCTAGGAAAGAGGTTCTTACAGCGTCACCAAGATCAAAATAATATACGTATAATCAAAGAACAGAAAAATAGAGGCTTTGCGATAGGAAATTGCGGAACCGTCTGAGCAAAATGGGAAAAAGTGCCACCGTGGCTGGAAAGTTCCTCCGATAAGGTAACAAAAGACATAGAAGCCTTACAGAAATCCATTGCTATATTTAAGAGTTTCAGTCTGCTCAACAAAAAAATAAAGAGAAAGTTTCGCAATTAACTTCAACTAGCTTCATACGACACAAATGGTATTTTCTCCGATAAACAAATGTTCTAAATTCCTTGTTAAATTCACGTGATAAAGAGTAACACTTTCGGCTATTCTGGATAACAATATGGAGGTATCCTTGGTATCCTTGATAATAATTCTTTAACATTAATTAAGTTTATATCTTGGTGAAGGTGTGTACTTCATAAACAAATGGTAAAAATTCAAACAAACGCTAATTTGAATTGAACTGAATTTCACTTATGACATTTACTCGTCTTTGATGCGGGTTGGATTGGTGTACGGGAGAGGATGTGGGGAGAAATTTGGGGCAGGACCAAATTTGAAAGTACCATCTCGGTTTTAGAATGAAATGCCTCAAGAAAGCTTTCGGAGAAATCTCAGTGACAATTTTAAGCCACTGACATCGACCTAAGAACCTTCCGAAAGCGAAGCTAACACCCTATCATCGAAGCTACGTCCGATTGGTAAAACAAATGTCAAAATTATTTAACAGTGAAGCAATGTTTCTCACTTGCTAGGTTCTTGTTCAAACGTCGGTCCCCTATTTCTAACTATCGCACAGGTAACCTAGAATTCACTGATGCAATGCACAAGGCAAAGCAAGCACAAAATTATATTTCTCTATACTTGGAGATACGGATCTCTGTTTGCATAGTATTTACTGTTAAGGTATACGTTCATGGAAATATGATAGATATTGGGGAAAAGGAATTCGATTCCATAATAGTTTCACGCTCTATGATCTGGTTAACATGACTTTCCAGAAGACTAGTAGATGGATACCTCATATTCATTATAATTTGTGCAGTTTGTACTTCAGTGCTCATGAGAAAACTAAAGTATTCTCAGCAATAAAATAACATTCGGTGGTGCAAGTAGTCTATCTGGTTGAAGGAACAAATTCGGATTAATCCCCTACGAGACTAATGTGTGTATACACGAATTATTTAGTATTTTTAAGCGCTTTAAAACTGATTCCGCTCGTTAACTAACGGTACGTTAAATTCCTAAAGAAAGTTTATGAAACCCTGCATAAATCTTCTTTCAAGAAACGAACTTGCATAACTGTATTTTTAAACCTTTACATTTCGTTTCATATTTTCCAAAGTAAATTTTCTGTGTTAATGAAACTTGAACTTAAGTTAGCTATAGGTCTTAGCTAACCAACCTTGAAGCTTCAAGTTTCTTTAACATGGAGCATTTACTTTGGTAGATATTACTTTGGAAGGTTGTGAAAATACAGTTACGTCATTTCGTCTCTTGAACGACGAAATGTGGTTGAACCAAAATGATAAATTGAAATTACAGTTTTCTTAAGTTTTAGTCCCAACATAGGGTTTGAGTTTCAAGCCATCTTAACTAACGCAATAGAACTGATAGATTTATATCCCATATTGAGTTTAGCAAACAACATAATAATGCATTTAACATAAATAATTTTCGAGAGAAATGCTTGAAAATATTCTTCATATTTTTTATTACAAAATAAATAATTTTTCGCAATATTTTTAATTCCCGCACGCGAAAACGTTTTTCGTTTTCAATTGCTTTTTACGATAACTTAATTGGAGGTAATAGCATTTTTACGGAAATTTAATCTTTTATGTAAATGCTACGTAGTTAATATAATCTATTGTTTTCTTTGTAAACATGATTAAAATTTGATAAATTAAACTGCACTTTGCTCTAATTTTAATATTACTTTAATTTTTGGGTGAAAGCTATAGCTGTCTAAGGAATGTACTATGATATACTATTAAAATGATTCTTAAGATCATCATTTCACATTTTTAGTTTATTTTTATGCGATCTTTTCATTTGAGTCCAGTTTTATTTTTGTAGTAACATATACATTAAATGTCAAAAGTCACAAATAATTTACCGAAATAGATAATTTGAACCAGAAAGAATAGACAAAATTTGTCTCCATTTAAAGGTTTAGGCGCATTTTTATGCCATTTTGACGCTTTATTTGATATGCATTCTTTGCCACGTCCCAAAGTGGACTCCGTTGTGCGACTAACTGTATCGTGTACATAGGCATACACGTATACATAGACATGGGCATAGGAAGTACTACTTAAGTTTTACATGTAAATATTTGATGATAAGATTGTTACATTTAATTGCCTATACGTAGGTCAAATGGAGAAAGTTGCTTGAAAACTAAATTTATGTTAGATACAATTCTCTCAGCAGCATTCCTCGATTACTAAATTTGCTGTAATAAACTGAGATGTCAAAATACTATAAGAATCTGGTCCATAACTACTCGCTTCGTCAGAATAACAATGGTTACTCGACATGGCATGCAGTCTACGATGTGATGATGTCCTCGCCTGGGGGTTTGTCTATCGAGGCACATTCAATAGCTGTCCCTAACGCACTAACATTTTTACAGTGGCTTCACAGCAGTGAGTGAGAGTTGTATAATGTCCGACAAAGATGTCCACAACGGGGCCTCAGTCCAACGAGCACAAAAGCTAATGGTGTACTTGAAAGTCAGCAACGTGTTCGTATAACCAGTTCCTCTATACTCCTTCGCCACACATATTTGAGAACGTTATTCACCAGCTCAGGCGACATGATAATGTCGGAGTTATCAGACACAAGTGATGCTCATTTTATGATACTGGAGGCCCTGTGCTCCATTACTGCGAAATCTTATGCAGTGCAGTGTACTCTATGTAGTTTTTTCGATGATGCATTGAATGGAACTAGCGCTGAATTAAGTGTAATCCAGAGCAATAGTTATGTTCGATATGATGTTAATGCACTATCATTTGCCGGCGCTAGAATTCTTGAATCACTTGTTGTCGCTAATTTATGTTAAAAATTCACATATTTTGGTACACTTCTATTTTTGCCCGACAGGACTGCCCCAACAATAACCACTTGAGAGTTGCAATGTCCCAACCTTCTAGCGGCTACAACTTAACTGCTGTGAAACCAAAATTAATCCCATCAACATACCATAAGTCAGAAAAATACACTACCATCCAACCAGTAAAAGCTCCTTGCTAACTTTTACGGACGAAGGAAGCGAAACCCTAATGTGTGCTGTTTATGATACATTGGAATATCAGTTTACATTCCGTGGACACTAATTTATTTGTTCGTAGTACAATGTGTTACACTGGCCAAAATATCACATAAATATTGGTAATGTCCCGCTATTTTTCATTGTTAATATTTTCCACATATTAATATGAACTTCGAGCGGAGGAAAATTACGGTTATCACTTCTTTAAATATAGAAATTAACTTCCAGATCACTGTATAGTTACATTTTATTGTGCATTCTTTCTTTGCAATAATCCCTCCAACACGATTTTCATAAAACACTAAATGAAAATGCAGAAACTATTCATATAGGAATAACGACTATCTTGATCAGGAACCAATGTGTTCAAGAATTCTTTGCCGAAGAGAAAGTTATCCTAGCCTCTCTTTATCTCTCTCTCTGCGGTTGAAGCTGGAAACGTAAAATGTATACAGTGTATAGGTTTCATGACGTAAGGTACCACTAAGGAAGGATCTGTGGAAATTCGGCTTCAAAAGGATGAAATGGGGTTGAAATTATTTTAATATGCAATGCACATAACTCGGGATCCCTTAAGTCTACAAACAAAAAATTTGGTATTTGCGCTTTCCTTTTAAAATAATTAGACACGTGTTTCACCGTTTTTTGAAACCCTAGAAGGGGAGAAAGATATTTGCCCTAGAAGAGGAGAAAGCAGTATGTTTTCTTTTTAAATAACTATAGTGACTGACATATCAACGTCCAGCCCAAACGGCTTAAGCTAAAAACCTGAAATTTATATCTAATCTGTCCTTAACTAACGTATTTCACTGATGTTCGGCAAGGAAGCGAAAGAAGGGCATTTTTCGAAAGTAGAAATGAAGATAAAAGTTATTTTCTTTTTAAAAGCAGAGATAAACAAAAATTGCTCCGCTTAGGGGGTATCGAACCCGATAGCCTTAACGCAGCTGTCCAGTGCTTTGTCCACTATTTTCTTTTTAAAGTCTGCTCTAAGCGGGCTGTTATTACTTGTTATACTTGTTTTACCTTGCTATTCCTTGTTCTCTTATTAAATCTAAGTTAAAACACACTCAGGAACATCCATGCTCATGGTGGGATTTGAGCCCACGATCCTTGAGTCAACAGGCTAGTGCACTAGACCACTCGGCCGCCTGGATCGGCTCAGTAGGCCATACAGTTTGATACTCGAAGACGGCTTTCGAGTAGCTTTTTTAATAATGAGAATGACCGTATAATATATATATAGTAAATCACAGCCATATTCAACCCACTACTGGATGAGAGCTCTCCCTAAAGGGAGGAGTTGGTCTACTACTCCCATGCTAACCAGACGGGTTGGGAGAGGAAATCCGAAACTCTCACTGTGATCGCCACTATCTTTTATTCATAGCAGCTTCCCAATTGCATCACGATGTTGGGTGGGCACGGTGCCAGACCCTCACGTCTTGGAAAAAATCCTTGGCAGTGCCGGGAATCAAACCCAGGAACCCTCAATGTGTAGTCAGACACTCTAACAAATAGGCCAACGGGGGTGGTCATA
>JAGDQP010023028.1:0-29703 GCA_022664845.1 Lepisma saccharinum | reverse complement strand
AAAAAAAAAAAAAAAACTTAAACTGGAGTTGCTAATTCGGTTATAGTTAAGTACACATATTCATGAAAATAAATACGAGTGCTAAAACGAAACTCTTGTACAGCTGCGCAAATTGATATTGTAGGTAAAGTATACAAGGTATAGCATAAATCAAGATTTCAAAAGTTAATAGTACCTTTGTATTGTATGTGTTTCATAAAAACATAAATTACCGAAATAAAAATTAGCTACTCACCTCAACTTATGTTCATATGTATTTTCTTGCATTTTCCTCGTATCTGCATCAAATCTCGGTCATACGTAAGCAAACGCACAAGTTTGGACTCCACAGCATTTTCTACTCTTTCAATTAGTTTCCGCGCTCGTCACCTAAATAATCAACAGTTGGAAAAATATTAGCAGCCATTACTTCCATAACTGATTTTCTACCTTTCTGCTATCAAACTTACTGTTTGTTTAGACTTGGCCTCCGCCGTTGCTATGGTAACCAACCGGATGTGGCGTCACGACTTTAGTTCTCTATTAATGAAATTATGTGTAGTCTCTCTCTCTCTCTCTCTCCGAGATAAAATCTCACCTCTGTGATCAGCTCTGAGTAACGGAGATGTGTAGTTGACTAATAATTGTCCAGAAACTATAATTGTATTTACAGATGCCGTTCTTTTCATTTATATGTGAAAGACATCTTTAAGACTATGCCATAACTGATGACTTGGATCATATTCTTTTTACTAATTTTTAATGGTCTATAGCAGCATTCCGCAAACTGTGGTCCTCGAGGCCTGTCTCTGAGCAGGTACAGGGTGGTCCGTTGAACTTACAAACTAATAAAACTGGTCCGCACTTGAAAATAGTTTGCGGAACGCTGGTCTATAGCAAATTACACATATAAAATGGAACATATTTGTATTATTTCTTCCAGAAGAAAAATACGAACGATACTTCGTATAATGCAGTAGCTATTTATTTCAGATCTCCATTAATATCGACTTTAGGTAACGGAGGTGAGATTACAGAACGGGGACAAACATATTCCACGTGAAAAATAATATGTAATAACATACTTTTCGTATATAGATTGTACACAGTTAAAGAAGTTGAGTTACTGTTGCTTTTCATGATATTAAGCGGTTCACTTCACTGTAAATAAAATTACTGTAACACACAGCAGGTACAAAACTATGCAGGGACACGGCACGGAGGTGATGTTTCACAACTTGTGGACTCAAATACTGGATATTAAAATTCTTTAAAGTTTTTCAAACCCACGACAACTGTTACATCACATCATTTTACTTATGTGGAAATAAGAAAAAAAAAAAAAAAACTTTTCTAAAGTTTGTTTTCAAACTCTGATCCTCTCAGAAAACGGAAGTACACCTTTTGCGGAAAATTACCCATAACAAGGTCCGTAAACATAAAATACGTTGATAAATTTAGAATGAACAAACTTATGAGAGTTTTATGTTTTGCTTACTCAATTAAATAGCATACATGTACAGTAAGAAGTACAGTAGGGGCCCGAAAATCCGGATAAACCGAACAGAGCTGAGGGAAAATATGCCAAATTATTTTTAGCTTTAATTTAAGAGGGGAAAAAGAAAATAGTTTTTGATGTAAAAACGTGTATTTTATATACAACGTACAAGAAAATGAACTCAAAGTACAGGGTACAATTTTAATTACATATTGTAATGAAAGTACGGTACTCTTCATTATAAAAAGCTCAAGGACATAGGCTTACTAAAAAATGTAAGTTAACAATTAAATTTAAAAGCAAGTGGTAAAAACAATACGTATTCACTTACAAAGTACGAAGTCAGTGATTTTCTTTTGACGCAAAGAAGTAAATCGACTTGATGAAGCAATGTTGCGCCACCGACGTATGAACATAACATAACGATGCGAACAATTGTACTGTACGGTGAACTCCGCTGAAGTAAACTCGGACACATACGTATTTGCCAGGTCGCTGCGATAAGCTTCCATTAGACCTCCCAGTCTAAAACGCGCTAGAAGGCTAAAGACGTTCAATAACTTTCCGGCTTAATGAAAGTCCGGATATTTCGAACTTTTGCTAATCTGAACAGGGCGCAGCTCCAATTAGTTCGGATTAGCGGGACTCTACTGTAATTAATTTTAGAGTTAGTTTTTTTTTTGTAACTGTACATTAATTGTAGTGTTAACTTTGATTGTAGTTGTATTATATTAAAATAAAGTAGCTAAGCACATGGATATTGTCAGGAAGCTAGTGTATAATCCACAATACAGGAGTTACATGTGTACTTAAATTTGTGAAGCAGTTAAATAAGTACCTCAATGAATAATTTTGTAGAAAATGTTTGTACTGAATTGATTTGTAACTAATTCCGTAGTGCTTACGTTAAATATTATATACCTTTGTAAATTAGTCTTGTAATTGAAAGATATATTTCTTTATGCAATAACACAAACTTGTATGTTTATCTAAGAACTAAATAAAAAAAAATAAAAAACAGAAAGAAACAATTGCAAATTAAATTATATTTGTTTTACCGTATGTGTTTATATGATCTCAAAAATTATGTGTAACACCTTTCTCTCTCTATTACACACACACATTTTGTAGACAGAAAGATAGGGAATTAAGATCTTCAGTAAATATAGGGTCTATATCCTTGTTTGCCCCGAACTTGCTTGTTGTAAATAAAAAATGTCCATGCGAAAACTACCAAGACATTACAAATTGGAAAAAAAATATGTGTCATCCAATTCACAATCTGACGTGTGACTGACAGCATACGAGAATGCATCAGTAATGAAGAACGGTTTCTGAGAAAATTCGCTAGAACCTAAAAAACCCACCTGCGGGATATACACTTTCCTTCCATCCAACAGCTTGAAGAACCACGTTGAGAAAATGTTACGGATTGCTTTGTTGGAAGGCCTTATAGATAGAAACTCGAGAACTGAAAAACCATAACAATCTACATGTCAGAGAAGGTTACCATTTGCAGCGTAAGAAGGGTGAGGCGGGTCTTCATATTCAGGATCAATCAGTTGCTGTAGGCACACTGCCATTTTGCGTTAGACTGCTTAAGGCGATGAGATCTTTTCCGATACCACATTGCGCTACTATGACAGTTTTCCTTGTACTACGTCTAATTCAATTTAGATCAGTATAGAAAGTAGTTACGGTGATTCTTTTGCTGTTTACCGTTCTATAAACAAAATCCTCTACTTATTATTAATGTTTTAGGTTCATAGTCTATTTAACCCTTTCAAACCGTTGAAACACCTGCTGTATCAAGAAATATAGTGATTAATATTTTTTTATTTTGTTTATTTATTCACTTATTTTTGCCGTAAAATGTAAGAAATCTTGGTTTTGCCTTTTTTATTCATGGGAACTCCAATGTGTAATTTGAAGTTAATATCGCACACCTGCAATGAAAGGGGGTTGTTGGCGTCATGACTGAAACTTGCCTAGTTTATAGTGTGTCGTAACCTTGACCTTGAAATACTACGTTAATGCTCCGCCTATTTGGTGTATGTAAATTGTAGTTGAAAGAATTCCAACTACCCAGCTGAACTCGTCTTCCTGCACTCGGCTTCTCGTTTTCCCCTCCCCTTTAACCCTTCAGCATGTGAACAAAGATTGCATTTTTCTATGCGCAAAGTACACTATATCTTTACACACACACACACACACACACGTCGTAGAACCATCCAAGTGGTGCCGTTGGAAAGCTTATTCCAATACGAAGACGATAAGATATACATTGTAAACGTGTGACAATTAGGGGAGGGGTTGTGAGTACTTTTATTATAAAATAATTTTACTACAGCAAATCCATTACATATCAAGGATGCTCGTAAGTTATATTCCCATTGATGTAATGAAAATTGGTGAATTTATTACCTATGCACCAAGTATGTTGGATATTCACTTTCACTATCAGTGTAGTAAAAGAACCACCAGGGAAAGGGAAACGAAAATTAATAAAAATGGAATTTCCTATAGGAATTCCCTATTTTTCCCCAACCCGCTGTATATATCATAGCCTCATATGAGTGGTGTCATTCGAATGTCTATTCAAATGAGTACAAAACGAAGTATGAACAGTAGTCGTGTGACAACTACAGTTATAGCTATGGGTATTTTTATGAAAGCCTACAATTTCGGCCACAAAGGCCAGGACTGGTAAGAGTTAATCGTGGATTGAAATAATACGCATTTTTCATCGCAGGTGACAAGGCTGTAGTATAGAAGCAGTGACTGTCTCACGTTGAACAAATTTCTGGCAGTCATCCAGTTCATCGTCGCATTATCCAACTTGTTCATCTGACACACATGTCAAGATACCATAGTGAGCTCTATACAGAGCTGAATACCAGTTCCATGAGCGCAGACGCGGTTTGAGCTCCATTTCATAACACGTCAACAATCGATTTACCTTGTGCGAGAGCACTTCTGGATTTGTTACCAGTAATTTATCCACACTCCTCCAAAACGTTGCTAAAAGTAAAATTTCTTCGCAGGAAATATCCTAACTATAGACTTACACTTTCCTGATTTAAAAATTTAAGATAAATCAGTAGCGGTCATGATTGCCTGTGAACGATTACGAAATTATGAGTATATCCCACATGTAGTTGTCACATTCCGATATGCTTTAGCCACATTATTACCTAGTTAAATTCGTGAAGCATCACGAATATTGTTCTCAGACAAGCTTTTAACATAACAATAGATATCTTTAAATTATTTTCTTGACGTTGCCGGTAAATTTAACCTCAATGGCTCGTTCGGCGGGTCGTGCTCGCGAGCCTTTGCTCACCTGGTCTACCCTACCTAACCAGTTTCTGAGAAGGTTAACCTTAAAGGGATCTTCAGGAAAGGAATTTCATCTATAGATAACTATTGCTGAATTTCAAAAGTGTGTTTAAACCAGAATGATACACGTGAAGTTGAAAACCGGTGTTTCTCTGCTGAAGCTATTCTCTCACGCAGGTAAAACTTTCTCTCTGGTTAAGGCCCATTTACTAACACTTATTTGGAATAGATAATTCTCTCGGAGGATTCACCACTACAAAGTTAACCTTACCTTCACAACGTGTTTATTCCAACCCATGTTAGCAACTCGCTTAGACTTGATTTCAACTTTGGTATTTCCAATATGCGGATTACACTAACGTTACGTCAGAGGGCTTGCAAGAATATATATTTAAGTGAATTCTAACCTCAAAGATATGCAGACAGTAAAGTTTTTATTAAAATATGGATGAATTTAATATACAATAGCTGCTAATTACAAGCATTGGTAAAAATTAATTTTAAATATAAACAAAGTTAAAGGCGTAAGTTATGTATAAGAAGTAATCAGAATAAAAGTTGACTCTTAAGCAGTTTCGCTCATTATAAGGAATCCTGACAATAGCTCTCAACAAAAGTACAATGCAAATAATTACATGTTATTAAACTCTGCAAAATGTGGTGAAATCTACAACCTGACCATTCAACCTTGATTCTTCTGCAGCAAAGGCAAGTAAATGACTTTGTAGTGTTCCCTTAGGATCTGGAGAAAAAAAAAAATCGAAAATGAAAGAATTAGTGTAATATGACAATATATAATGACATATGACAACATAACTACGACTGATCAGTTTAAGAAGAATAAAGTGATAATTACGTATAGTCTGTTGAGGACACAATACCAAGGAATAATAAAATGAAGGTTAAAACGAGGAACGTTACATCAAATTATATAACTAAAAAGAAGCCAGATTTATAATGTGAAGACTGTAATTAGCCAACCATGAAACTATGTTCTCTGTAACTACTTAATTCATGTTTAATTACGATTCATTTAATTAATATGATACATAATATTAACAATATCCGTGCTCTTTATGCATACTAGTTCAGACGGTATCCAACCTACGTATCAAAAAACAGCTATAAAAACATATAAATTTGAATTTAATTTTAAGGCCTTTAGGCAACATTCGCTCAGGCCGGATGACGATGGGATGATTGGTGGAATGAAGGAAGTAGGAGGAAACGGGAAAACCCCGAGAAAACTCACGCACACGTCATGAGCAGGGTTTGAACTGACGACCCCAAGCGCCAGAGGTGAGCGCTGTAACAGTTGAGCCACCGCGCCCCGTATCGCTATGAAAACAAAAGCAACCGTATTTCTTAATAATACTATCACGATTTCAGCTACTATAATCCAGTTACGAATTGATAACGTTGCTATATCAATCACACAACTGTCACAAATGATTATTAACATTTAATGTACAACCTTGTACTTTGCAGCCAAATCTTTAAGCTATAAAAAGTGGCTAATCACGATATAAATTTTATTGGAACAAAATATGTAACTTTTGTAAAACGACCTTTTGCCAATATTCTTCCGTAGTTTAAAGCGTAGGGATGTAAGTTGTATACTAAAAGTAAAGATATAATTCTATCAAAGAAATAATACAATTTGAAAGAAACGGAAGTCCAGTTTGAATTAAAGAAACATTACTGAAATTTTATTTTCGTAACTTCTACGGCACGCCAACGCTTCCGCACCTTAGAATTAATTACCTCGCTTTATCCTTTGGGGACGGAAGAGGACCATAGAAATTCTAAGAAATTTCAGCATTTACCGCCTGGGATTGGCAAAACTTTAGACAAATGAAGGAGAAAAAAGGATTACTTACAGCTTACTAACGCACTAGATCACACATATTCACATGTACACACACACACACACACACACACAACATATATATATATATATATATATATATATATATACCTGAACGAATGTGTGAAGCATCGTTGGTAGCTACAGCCTTGACAAAGCAATCCATCAAGAAGAAATCTGCTCCTCCGTGACCCTGTACTCTGGAAGTGGAAGGAGCCGATTCCACTTTTACATAATTCCTTTTCTGCGACAGGAAATCGTAATGAATAAGTGGTCCCTGGGATTCTCCGTTCCAAGTAAGCTCGCCTCGTGTTCCAAATACCTTGACCTCTCTTTCACAGAGCTTCTCCGTGAAAGCAACCATCACTAAAGTCGCCGTGCTGCCATTATCGAAGCTCATATTCACTACCTGATTATCACATACGTCATTGTCACACTCGTAAACGCATCTTCCGTAAGGACCATCCAGCAATTTCTCATACAAAGCTTCCTCGTAAGATGTAACAGCATCCTCTATATCGCAGACAACAGATCTTGGCCATTGTGGAAAGACGGGTTTCTTTAAGTAAATTTTCTTTGCCGAATACGGACAACTGTCCTCCACTGGACACTTCAAACAATGTGAGGCTGCTCCTGGAGGCTTATTTTCTTTCCTGAAATAAAAGAGGAGAGTATGGTTTCTAAAACTTTAGGTAATAACAGGTCTTGACAGGATGACAAATCTTTCAAACAGCTGAAGTACTTCAATGGTTCAAACACTTGCAATAGTGTACGATAGTTCAAGGCTTTTAGCTAAAGCTGAAGGTTCCGATGAACATATGATCATAATAGCTTTCGATGGATAAATGTATTTGGAAACATGTTTCTCTGTATATTGTGAGTTAAGTATGAAATTCAGACATTCAAAGTCGCTGCTCTTCGAAGCTGTTCGAATGGTAACGGAGCATACAACATACAGTTCCATCTATGAATACAAGTGTCACTATCTACAGTTGTTTTAAATATATGAAATTAAAAAAAAAAACTATCTGGACACGTTCCTAGAAATCTGATTGCTACAATATTTCGTTCGATCTAATCGAACTTAATCAGGCGTTTAGAAAAGTTATATTTAAAAAAAAAAAAACTTTAGTCTGAGAATCAATTAAACGACCAGACAAAATCTATGGATTTTTTCTTGTAGTCTCTCATAGATAGAAACTTAGAAAAAAAAAAGTATAATTTTCTGTCTAGAAGGAATAACAGGAACGTTGAGCAATCGAAACATGTCGCCTTCATTGTTTTTATTTTCAAGCTCTCCTTCAAGTGATGATAGCACATAAGCCTAGTTCCGCTTGAGTTCTGGCTAGCCTTTTCAATCTTCTAATGAGTTCAATATTCGGAAATTTTCGTGCGATAAAAGGATTCACATATTCCTAAATTTGTAGTGTTGCGACTGATTTTGATTTTGACTTCCTATTGTTTTAACGATGTAAAAATTTAATGTTTTATGTTTCCTGTGTGTTAACTTTTCTTATATTGAGGCCCTCCAAAACATTAGGGCCTTTTAGTTTTCTTTTGCCTATCTGTAAAGCACGCTACCTTCTTAACGAAAGAAGGCAGAGGGAAAGTAACTTCAGATCTGAAATTAGTGACATCAAATTAAAAGGTCATTTTGTAGACGCACCACACAAAATTACAACGAACAGAAAAATGCGGATAAAGTAGTGGTATTTCTAGGCCTCTTTTCAAATTCTCTGTTAGATAAACAATTGGTAGAGAAACACACAAAGTCAGTTATTTTCTGTTCAGGTTGATCAACGTTGTTTGGAAGATTCCATTAAACGTCATTCTGTACTCCGCATTTAATATCGGGAAACTTTTGCACATAGCTGCTTCACAAGTTCACGAAAAAGCCAAGATGTAAATGAAATTTCTAGGTCGCGGTTTTCACATTTACGTTGACGACCGTATCTAAGAGTCAAGCTTTGACTGACTTTTTATTTATGGCCTTTAAGCATCCTTAGCTTAGGGCGAGATAGCGGGGGAGGGGGGTGATGAGAGGATGGGGAAGATAGCGGCCAGTGACTTGGTTAAGGTATCATCTTGCCATTCGCCAGTTCAAACGGGGGAATACTAGAAAACCTGTAAGGATGCCCGGTCTTGGGGTTCGAACCACCGTACCAGCTAAGAGTTAGCTGGTTTTGTGTGATTATATACCTGTGTATATTAAATTCATGTCCCGATGAATTGCCTAAGGATAATTTGTACCTGTGATGCTTAGTATTCTTTTATAAGAAAACAAACATTACTCAGACTGTAGAGCACTGCCTTCCTACCCTGAAAGCAACCCAATTCACATCTCAAACCAACCATCCTACTTTCAATTTAATCATTTCCAACCAGACGAATGCAAGAATAGAACCGTACTCAAGACCACGCTTCCCTCCTTGTTACCAGACCTGCCACGTATAGCACGAACAAAATGTACTCTGCAATTGTTTATTACAGATGTTTCGGCGGGAAATATTTTTACGGTAAAGAATGGCACAGCCATAAATTTCAGAAAAGGAGCATGTTTGTATGGCTCCTAATTCGACATATCTGAAATACAATTTTTAATTTTTTTCTTCATTGTCATTGTCTTCGTTGAATTTTATTTATGGTCATTACGCATCTTAGGCCGACCACTGTGTTTGTTTTATGGTGATTATACAACGCTTCGGGACCTTAGGTGGCCGGGAGGTCAGTGTTCTCGCTTTCTGTGCGCATGGTCACAAGTTCAATTACTGGCGGGGTCTATTAAACCCAGTGGTTTGGAGCCCACTTTACCAAAAATTATATATATCTCATCTTTAGTAGAAGCTTACCAGCTCATTTAGGACAAAAACAACAACTCAATCAATCAACAACGCTTCGGAAGTGGAATTTACTTCGTAATGCCGAAGTGGGACTTTTGTCATACTTAGTTTTTTTCTCTTCAAGAGGCGTGGACGGGAATCTAACCCATCACCTTTTGATTACTAGTACGACACGCAAACTACTGGAAACATTCTGTAATTAACCCAACAATAGACAACGTTTGACAAAACCTTTTATATTGCAAATCGATTTGTCACTAATCTTCATTGGTCAATTTATGATGTACATAACTTCATGCATAGTCTATTAAAAAATGCCTCTTACTCATACTTTTCTTTAATAAATAATCAATTAACATATATTTCATCTTTCTTATTCGTTTGTTCTTAGAAGATCTAAAATTGATTTTGAATCATAGTCTGCATTGCAAACACTGGAAAGCCTCCAAGAATTCACAAGAGTGGTTTGGTACTATGAGCGCCATCACAACAACTGCGCTCTCAATTGATACTACCAGTAGTTGCACCTGGATTTTGTTGTATAAATAAATATTATAAGCACGTGATGAAGCGTGACTGGAATGAGCGAAAAGATGGCGGAGTTACAGTAAATGCCATATTTTCTACTTAGCCACATACGAGACAGAATATATATTTTTATATAGCTAATATGTATAGAGAAATATTTATACAAGGGTTACAACACGGAAAACTTAGAACTAATAATTACTAAAAATATACCAGGGCTACACCTCCAGATTGTACTGGTACATAGCCGAGATGCATCGCGACGTTTAAAATTGGTAATTGTTTCACTTGATTGATTGTTTCATATAGTATTTCTTTTAGACATCAAACCTTCTAAAGCGCGTTTTTTAAATCGAGTTACACACATTTTACTTAATATGTTAAGTTCTTTGGCCCCATTTAACTACGTATAAATACGTTGATGTCCATTTCTGGGTCTGCATTCGTTCCTATGTCGTGTGTCATATGAAGATTAAAATGATAAAAAAAATACCTATAACTCACATCTGCTATTCATCTTGTCATTTCCTACACTTGAAAATTGCCTATCACTTCGATGAACTAGCATGAACCAGCCTATGGAGAGTCTCCATTGTTCAACAGTAATGTCCATCTGGTAGCCACATATTTGCTGGGAGGCGTTAAGTAAGCGTCCTTTCACTTCGATCAACTGACCTGAACTACACACCGAGAGTTCACTGCGTTGGATAAACCAACGTGCTACGCAGAACATAGCCAGAGGCAGCACCTACCTCCGACTATATCTGTTATTCAGATGATGGCATAACATTGCTGATCGGAAACCATGCTATGTCGTGAAACAGAAGATATTTGACAATTTCTTTAAGGGCAATGTAAAGGCAAGATCTCTAACAAAAGATGACAGCACGATCTCCGTATATGTCTAATGTATTTTATCGTTGCACGAAATTTCAATGCTGCTCCTACAAATTCAAGCCTAGAGAGTTCAAACTTTCAGCAAAGAAAGTTCATAATCAATTCAACAATTGACAAGAAAGAAAAAATCGGCACGGATAGAACTCTTGAATTGGTTATGAACTTCCTTTGCTAAAAGTTTGAACTCTCTCGGTTTGAATTTGTAGGAGCAGCGTTGAAATTTCGGGTAACGATAAACATACATTAGACATATACGGAGATAGTGCTGCCATCTTTTGTTGGAGATCTTGCCTTTACATTGTCCTTAAAGTACAAGTTTAATATTGCTTAACTACCTTTTAACTACCATCATTTTTGCTACTGTACTATGTAATGCATGTACAATATTCATGACAATACTGTGCGCATCCCATTTTTAATCTACGATACTTTCCGTTATGTTATTTTTAATTTCACTCTTCCGATTCTCCCCAGGTTATTTCACAAAGTCCGAGCTTTTGTCTTTCAAGATTCCATCAAAAACATCAATTGGAAAAGGAGATGTAACTCGTTTCCTTGCGTCAGTATAAAAGTTATTGAATCAGACAAACTAAGCATGCTTACTGATTCGTTGTTTAATGGGCACGTACGCCCACTTTTACACTCCCTTGTCTTGTCTTGAGTTTGATGGCAGATATGAACAATTCGTCACCGGTAGAGAAACGACTAGAAGTGAAAAGGATGATTATGGTACCATGTACTGGATGACGCACCAAACTATGGAACAATTGACTACATATTACATGCAAGTATCGCAAAAGATTAGGGAAAGGTTGTATGTTGAAAATACTTAGCCAACAGATGCGGAATGACAGAGGAAAAATTCGTATATATTAGGATATAAGTAGGGGGTTGGAGTCAATGAACATTTCGAACAGGTTTCATTTTCATGCTCAAACCGTGAATGGAGCACTTACCTTATTCAAATCCAGACACCCTGGACTGAAGAGGTTATGCATTCAGTCACAAAAATCTCACTAAAAGTGCCCACACGTTTCATACGTTTGACAGAGTGACGTAAACAAATATTATTCAGTATTCTGCTTTCTTCATGGAAAGAATTAATATTTGAATCTAATGCAACTGAACCTTTCCGCTGCTTTATTGGAAGAAGGGATTTTAATTGAACGGAGAATTTGGTCTTTCGTTTTCTTTACTGGAGATAATAATATTTAAATCTAACGTGACTCACGCCTTTCTTTTAATTTATTTTTTAACTGTGAGAAGGAATACTTGAATCCAACGGAAATTACTTACAAATGAATGTGTACTTTAAACGTGTAGAACTAAAAAGGTAGGCATGTGATTACTAAATGATTTAAAATATTAAGTTCAAGTTTATTTACTAAATTACAGGTCTATTGATTGATCAATTTCTATTAAAATCGAAATTATCCAAATGATCAATATTCAACGTGAGATCGTTACACTATATAAATCATATATACTAGAGTTCATATATTATAAGTTTGAATCACAAGTAATTATCTTAATTCCATCTTCAATCCTTTTAATAATCTAGAAATGGTTTTCTAGAACTAACCTGAAATGGAACAAAGAGCCAAAAGAAGACACTTTTACACACTTTTTATCTCCCATCCAGTAAGATATGAGGTCTAAGTCATGACAACACTTTGCAAGAAGAGAAAACGTACTTTCTTGACTATTGCGCCAATTTCCTACGAAAGAAAACTAATTAAGCAAATACAAAAGGAGGAAAACAAGAAAACTGATAAAATTAATTAAAAGTATGCAATCTCTACGAAAATGAAGAATGAACAGATAATAAAATCGATATTTTTTAACTAAGAAGATTGTAAAGATGCAAGTATTTAAAGATACGATATCAATCCCAAAACAAACGGTGTAAAATATATGCATACAGAAAGCAGAAACATCACACTACATCCCTGAGGCACAGTCAAAGCACTGTTTATTGGAGATTATTAAACGAACTACTACAGAAAACCAGCATTCATGAATACAATAAAATTCAGCAGCAACTTATTAGTGCAGACTTAAAAATGCGATCCAAGTATGAATTCCTTTTGCACTTTATTATTCTATAAGTAACAACTGAGAAATATGACCTCGAAGTACCAGAAAAATATATATATATAACAGGAAGCGACATGACCTTTACATATTAACCTTATACATAATTGTAACCAACATTAAAAAAAACAAAACAACTAACAATGGCGTGAAAATAACGAATTTGACCAAAATCCGGGCAATTTGGGGGTTGTATTTAACAGTCACAGCTGAAGGTCTACCCACATTCAACAGCAAGTTTCCGCACAATGCACACCACAAGATTTTATTTCCATCATAAATCACATTAAGCAAGGTAATACAATAACAACGCGCACACACACACAAGGACAAGTATTAAGAAGACAGTTATTATCTCGAAAGTCACACAATATTTCATTAGTGAATGTGAGACACAAAGCAATTACAGGACAATATAGCAAAGTAAGTCTACTAGATCTTAATATATATATATAATAAATCACAGCCATATTCAATCCACTAGTGAATGAGGCCTCTCCCCGAAGGGAGGAATAGGCCTACTGCTCCCACGCTGACCAGACGGGTTGGGATATATATATATATCGAGCTCCTGCGTAGCCTAGTCGGTAGCGCGCTCGACTTCAGTGCGAGCGGTCCCGGGTTCGATTCTTTCTCGGTGGGGGCTCAAAAATTTCGGTGTTGACCCAGCATCGTGAGGACAATTGGGGAGCTACTGTGAATAAAAGACAGTGGCGATCACAGTGAGAGCTTCGGTTCTCCTCTCCCAACCCGTCTGGTCAGCGTGGGAGCAGTAGACCAACTCCTCCCTTCGGGGAGAGGCCTCATCCACTAGTGGATTGAATATGGCTGTGATTTATTATTATTAGCAATAAAGAATTCGGAAGTTTTAACGGTGCTTCGTGTAGGGTCTTGAGAGGCGTCAACATGCCCCCCCCCCCCTCCCTCTCCGATAGCACATGACAGTTCTAATGGAATTCATTCTAGGCTAACATTGAATAAGAGAAACGTTTAAATGCTTGAACAATGAATAAATACAACAAACGTGGAAACAGAAAAACATATATAGAAATCACCTTACCTCGAACAAAAGAATGAGCAAAATGCCAAAAGCCAATATTTTCTCTGTGTGAAATATGAACTACATCTCCAATGATTCCACTATCAATGATCTCCTTCATTTTTATCACTGGTGGAAAATAGCGTAATACATGACACACTGCAAGCAATACGTTATTCTTTACACATTCCTCGTAAATCGTCAGACAATCTTCTAGTGTTATAGCCATCGGCTTTTCTAGTAATATTTGATATCCCTTCTTAGCAAAAGCTACTACGGGATCTTTGTGCATTTGGTCTTGAGTTGCAATAAAAACACAATCTGCTATCTTGTCTAGTGATGCGACTTCCTCCCAACTGGCGAATACCCTGAAAAGAAATTCGTATGAATGAATTTAAAAATCCTGAACCTTTAAAAACATCATATCAAAAATAAAGTTTACACATCAATTAGAATACAGTCAAATCCAGCCACACTTTCACAATGATTTCCTTCATATGATTTAAAATAACACAAACGAAACAATTACGTCATCTTATCATCGTAGTTTACCGTATTATTTGCTATCATTTTAATTTTCGGTGTAGTAAATCTACTATGAGAGACTCAAACAGCTACACTCCCATCGCTGAAAACAGACCTCTGGTTGGCCAAAAGTTTCTCTGCGCGTGGTCATGGGTTCATGTTCCGTGGGAGTCTATTGATTCGAATGGTTCGGAGCCCTCTTTGCCCAAAATTGTAAATCTCGTCGAATTAATCACCAGTTCCTTTAGGACGTTATTTAGAACTCAACCAATCAAGATTCGCTGAAGGGATGTACAACCCTATAAGGTTTGATACCTGTTTCACCCCGCAATATTGCAAGTTTGACCTCGGGATCTTGCTGTTGAAAGGAACAGCTATTTTTTTTCGTATATAATCTTTCAATAGGATGTAGAATCTCTCAGCAAAATTTCAAGATAGGTTTCGTTTTAATCTCATTAACGGTTTCCTTGTAAGGAAAAATCCAGGAAAAACCTCAGTGAGGATGGTCGGTCGCTGGCACTGTCAGTTTTCTGGTTAATATTTAATGTCTAAAAAGTGTATAGATACAACCGTAACGTGACATCTGCAATTAGTTTACTGTTTTATATTAATGGACTATTAAAAAGGAAATAATCTACGAAAATACTTTTTCTTCTACTAGTCATATTTACGTACGGTAGTTCACTTGCAAAGTTCATCAACACAACTGACACTACATTTTTTACACAAAACAAAATAAATTTACAACCAAACCTTGAACCAAATAAAGCACTGGAGCGAGCTCCAAAATTTGACATGCGAAACAGATCCACTAGCTTAAGGAATCCTCCACACTTTGTTCTTAGGTTTTAGCATTAGCGGGATACTGAACCTCAGAAATGATCATTTTGGTCGTATCCACTCACCGATAATCAAAAAGTATAGGCAACTTCCCATTTGACCTGGATACTTGAAACTTGTGTACAGATACAGGGCAGTCTTACCGGCTACTGCCTCCCTCTTCTCTCCCTCCTCTTTTCCTATGCCATATAGTTTTTTTTTTTCCGAATCCTTCAGAAATTGTCCTGTCTAGATAACCTGGCCATTCCGTTACCTATCAGCTGGCAACATGGCCCGCTCTTTATCACCTGTCCTTCTTTTTATTTCTATAATTTGAATTTATTTTGTAGCCTTTAGGTATCTTAGGCTGGGATAGAGCATGTTGAAAAGTAGTCGGCCAGAGCCTAGTTTTTGTAGGTATTATCCCGGCATTTGCCTGGTATAACAGGAAAAACCGTGCAAAATCCTCAGTCAGGGTGGGTCGCCGTTGGGCTCGCTTCCACTACGTTCCAATTGCAAAGTTACCTTTCTACCAACTGACCTACGGCTGCTCAGTCATGCATTCCTATAATGTGACTAAGCCTTTGGCGAAACGTTGCCATTGCCACCTTTCTGTGTGGTGTGAAAAGGCCGCAGACTTCTCTACATGTCCTACAATGTAAGTAATTATAACTATGTCCTTTTATCACATGCGTGGCACCACTATCGCTCTGATCTTTAATCTCTGTGTACGTGTTCATCTTTTGTGTTTCCTTACTTCACAAAGCTCGATCTGACCGCAATTATTCTCTGTGTGTTTCGAACTGGAACAAATTGCTGCCCGAAAGTACTGCTTTTTTTTTATCTTTAATATGGTTTTCGTCACATTTAGATACTCTTATTTCTTTCCTTGGGAACAAATTATCTCTCCTACATTCGAAAGTTCTCCAAGGTTTAGTTTAGTCAGTCCAGCAGTATTTCTACGCATTTTTCTACATAAAAGCACACACACACACAAAAAAAAAAACAAAAAAAAAACAATACCTTTCATCTGGGAGGTTGAACCATTTCTTAATTCTTTCCCTGGCTGTTTGTTTAGGTTCTGCAACTCCAACTACTTTGAGTCGATCAGGGAAATCCAAAGCAAATGTTGCGTAGTTACTCCCACGGTTTCCTTCGAAAACAGAAGCACATTAAGACTGGGTTAGTATTAAACTCTTATTTCATTTTATTTCTTACTTACATTTATATAATACCAGAATACGAAATGTTAGCTAAAAACACAACTCTCATCAGAGAAGAACTTCTTATGATTCATTACATTTCTTAATGTTCCCAATGTAGGGCATTTTGTATTTTCAAATGGAAATTGGTTCCTCATTTTGTTCACTCTTGATGTCTAGTTTAAAGATTTATTCTTACTTACATTATACCATAATTTCATGAGAATAATCTCTAATAATACTAATATCATAGACTAAATATAAACTTATATTGCTTACACATTTTCATCTGCGCTAAAATTAATGGGGTTTTGCTTAAGAGCACGTGATTTTGAACTCTGCCGTTTGATGACTCTGTTGGCTATTACTGGAAAGAACCAGCAACTGGAAGTAGTCTTCAGAGTCACCTAGCGGCAGGGTTCAAAATCACGTGGTCCTTAGCGCAGACGAAAATAGGTAGGCACAGGATAAGTCTATCTTATTATTTAGTCTATGCTAATATCGTTGGAATAGTAGAATTACTTTTCAGATACTTTACCAGAAATATGAAATGAGAAACGGACACAAGTTTTCTTTTAAATCAATCACAGCATAACAGGTAAAAAAAAAAAAAACAATGAATGTCCTCTAGTGATGAAATGTGACTGTCCGTGAAAAGTTTCCTGTTTTAATCCTGTAAGGGATACCAGAAATTCGAGCCCAGGGTCCAAGAAATCAATAAAGTAAAATAGTAATCGTTATGAATATTAAGAAGAAAAAATCAAACAGAATAGACAGACACATTATAATTTTAATATATCTAAAATTCATTAAATATGTTGTGTGATTTCTGAAATTTTAAATTGGTCAACAGGTGGCAGGACTGTACCTCCACAAGTATTGAGTTGTTTCTTGATATCTCAGCTTGAAAGAAGCATTAATACGAAGAGGTTGTTTAGCTTAAGCTCTTGAGATGTAGTGAACATATGTCGGTACGGTTTAAGTAAAGTGTTGTGATAGATTTTCTCACTGCTGACAGCACTGCTCCAACTAACATTCATCGACGGAAGTAGATTGTTTAGGGGTTTATTGGTTCGAAACCAATTAGGTTTTCTTAAGAGATATGAAGAAGTGAATGAAAACACATGGTCAGTTCTTTCGTTACATACTTGAGAAGGGAAAAATGTGTGAATAGAAGTGTCTTTGTAAATATAACAAATAAAAGTAAGTTTTAAGGAATATTTTTGTTTTAAATCCATTAAAATACTTTAATTTTCTCATAAATTACAAAATCGATGTCATTACTTCTTACTCAATCTGGTAATGTTATTGAAAAATGTATCTCGCATAAAGCGAATATATTATATAAACCCACATTACTAGAAATAAGGCATTAACGAATAAGTACTGTACTAATCAACGTTTTATCCCCAGAATAAGCAAGACAAGGATCTTCATGCAGTTAGATAATGCTTATTTAATGTTGATTACGAGCACACTTAGGATACTTGAATGCGACTAGTGAAGCATGGGAGCTGCTACATTATATATATCACCAGTGTGTTAGAGTAGTCAAACCTCTTAGTACTGCACCAGATTGCAAAATGAGAAGTACAGTAAAAGTCATAAAATCAAGTGAGTAGACTCTTACATAAAAAAAAAGAGAATATACTTGCTTACCTTTTAGAATGGCAAGAGTATATAAAGATTCGGTGTCAAAATTTGGTATTCGATTTTGGTTTATAGCCAAATTATGGGCTTTTTAAAAAGAAAGAGTAAACCGAGTAGAAAAGTAGATTTCAATAAACATTTAAATAAGGGTTACAAATAAAGTTAAATATTCGAATAGAAGTTGTAAAAACGTGAACAACAGGAGACGTTTAATAAAAATAAACAAAAGTCTGAGACTTAAAAAAACACTAAAGTTTGGGGGAAAAATCCAAGAAGTAATTTCACGTCGAGTGGCTGCTCAGCGCTTACCACGTACATGGGGGGTGGATTCAGACCCTGGGATCAGCTATTCTCATCGAGGTAATTATGCTCTTGGTTACCTCAATCACATACGGAAAATACGTATGAGTACTTGAAATAAGGCCAGGGACGCTACTTTATCCATTCATTTTATGGAAAGGGTAAAGTTTATGACGTCCTCAGTTGGCTTTAAAGGTAATGTATGTGATGTTCCAAATATGCTTCATACATATCTTTAAAATGAGTTCTTTCCCCAGAAAACTATTTACTTGCTCTTTCATACTGAGAACTAACACACGTAACTTACATAATACACTGAAGGTTCAATTTGTTAAATTAATTAGTACATTGTTATTTGTTGCGCTCGCTTTGGACGTCACAACTGCTCGGATTTGGTGCACCACGCATTTGAAAGCGTTTCTGACGGATGTTATACCACACAAATAGAACATCTTGCAAGTCACTCAGATTGGTTGGTGGAAAAAAGTGCCCGAGAAGCCCACTGGTGCCATATGTTTTAACTGGATTCAGATCAGGGGAATGGAGTGTTCACTGAAATAATGTCACTGGAACCACTCCACGATATAAGGTCTGTGACGTGTGGCGTGGTCTTCTAAGAAATACCAGCGTTCTTCTGGAATCACCAGTTGCATGTAGGAATGTGCATCGTTAACAGTAAGATTTAAATATCATCTGGCATATAGATCTTCGTTTAGTGGTAATGGATCCCAATTCATCCCAGCAGAACAGTTCCCACACAATTACAATTTCACGACTCCCCTTCACCTTCGACATCTGACCCATGAACTTGTTCACTACGTCATAAGCAGATTCCTCGGTCAGCATGGTACAATGTAAACCTGGATGGATTACCTTTCTTCCACAACATAGAAAAACTTCAGTATCAATGATGCTCAGCATATTGTAAGAGACATGTCGTAGGCTATTAAACCGGGAACACTGGTACGACATCAGCTGGAATAGCACGTTCAACGAATGTGGTGTTGTGCAAAAATCTGGGTGTTGATGCAATCAGCAGATTTATGTCCTTGTGTCATGAATTTGAACAGCAGCTGTAATGTGCCCTATCACTGCTTTACGTCCATAAAATCCCTAATTAAGTGGACACCTAGTGTAATAAAAAAAATTGCATATACTACAAATATAGTTATTTCCATGAAGATCACACCTAGTAGTCTTCAAAATGTAATTGTTATATGTAACTATAAAAGAAAAGCTAAAATGGGATCACATTCTCTAACTTAATAATAAAAAAATGAATGGTGTCTGTTTCACCATGTATAGATTATAAGGTACGTTCTCCTCACGAACTCTGATCTCATTATATTACGTAAAATTCTATGTTCGTATTAGCTTTGGAGTAATATTTTGTGGTGCATCACAAGTTAGTGTAAATACTTTTCGTTTACAAAAAAAAAAAGTTGTTAGAACTGAGCCATAGGTCATAATGTAAAGATGTGTTTACAACTCAAAAAATTCTAACAGTTCCTATATATTTATAAAAGCGTAATATTTATATAGAAAAATAGTAACTTACAAGTATTTACTTATAGGACAAATATTCACAATTACCATACCAGCCAAAATAGAAACATTTTCCGAGAAAGGCAAAATTTTGCTATTAGTCGTTTTCGTGTTTCCTTCTCTTGTACAAGATGGTACAATAAACTACCGAATTATCTAAACTGTATTGAAAATATAAATAAATTTAACTGTGAGCTTTTTAGTTTGTTGATAAATAAGGGTTATTATACTGTCAATGATTATCTGAGTGATGACTTATGTAATAATTTATAGTAATGTTATAATTGTACGTATATTTTAAAATTAAATATCCAGTATCATGTACAGAGACACTGACGAGTCTTATGCATCACACTATGTACGTACTACACAGACGAATAAATTTCTATTCTATTCTGAAATGTAAAAAAAAAAACAAAAAAAACGCAAGTTAAGCAAAAATTATACAAATTCATTCAACACATCCTAATATAGACAGACCAATGATACGTAAAACAAGTATTTACGAGCAAATACAATAAAACACCGATAAATCTGAGAATTTACACTACACTTTAGTTTTTACCTACCAGCACCAATTACTACAGCCGTTATCTGATCCTCCATTTCAGCTCTCAGGGAACAATACAGTCAGCTGTTAAGAATTTTGGTACTTCGTACAATCAATACGAAAATCGTAAGCGTTCATCTACAATAATAAATACAAAAAAAAGTATGAACAAAATGTGTATTTTCTGCACCTGAAATACAAAAATTATTATTATCTCTAACAAAGATAACAGAAAAATAATTACTCTTCTATGAACAATAGAAATAAAAATACAGAATATGTTATTACACTAAAACTTCGTTTTTCCGGATTTGACGTGACCGCGCCCGTTCCAGATCTACGATTTTTCATGTTATAAGCCCCTGTAAATACAGAAACACAATAATATCATGTTTACAAACAGGGTTGAAAAAAATCACGATTTTCGTAATTTTTTTTCTATTTTGTCAATTGTATTAAGTTTCTGTGAGCTTTTGTCCGCTTTTACATTATTTAATGGTGAGCTTTTGTCCTACACCCATCTTTATCAGTGAAATGAAATGGTTTTATTTTGCGGAGCGTCTTGGTTCCGGCAGTCGAAGTGTTGTCGGGACTTCCTCACTCGGTTTAACAACATTATCCTTGATGACCCGAGGTGAAGTTGTTTTTTTTTATACTTTCTCATTTCTTTTTCGCTCCACATACACCCATGCGATGCACTGTGTGTGACTGATGAAGCGTCTGCGCGTTACAACATTCCACATTTGCCGTAGATAATTAATTACACGGGCTCACTTGTATACGATGTAGAGGTATTTTAAAACTGAGGAAAAGTTTTTTTTTTTTTAAATCGTTCCAGATAAACGAGGTTTAGTGTATCTCTACGAAAATAAAAATATGTGCCCAGTCCCCGCAGTTAAGTGGTTACAGTCGCAGATTTCGAACAAGCACTGATAAGAAGAGGACGTTCGAATCCATCCTGACTGAGAGTTCTAATTGGATTTGATATTAACATCCTAAACCAGCTGGTGGACTTCTAAGGATGGAACCTACTGTTTTTAGCAAAGTGGGCTCTGAACCAATCCGTTCAATGGAACCCCGGCGGGAACTGAACCGTGACCACGTTTACAAAAAGTGAGTTCGCTAACCTCTCGGTCGCCTCGAGCTCACTTAGACCTTGTCTTTCCTCAGCCCCACCATGGGAGTCGTGGAGAGTATATATTCCCCATTCCTGCGCCGGAAGAAATCTCAGAGAAACTTCTCTCAGTTAAGTGATAGTTTGGACCATAGATGTCATTTCTGCCTAAAAAATAAATTCAACTTAAAAATGAAAAGATACAAAATTCTTTCTCGTAAAGAAAAGTACAGTAAAGTCCTGAAAACTAGGCCACACTGAGGTCTGTCTTATCAGGTAATTTACTGTACACTGTGTATTCATTAATTTTCATTTTCATGTATTAAAGGCTCTCTGCCTTCATAAAGTACGTACGTTTCCTTTGTTTAAGGGTATTTGGGCAGTTTATTCTCTGTTGTATTCTGAAGCAAACAATACATACAAGTACAGTACTGTATTTTCTGAAGAAACACTCGTACTTATTCTTTTTTAACTCCACTCCCGATAACCCGGCATTTTCACGAACTCGGTCACTCTTCGGTCGAGTTTTCGGGACTCTACTGTATTGCAATTTCATATTTACATGTTTCTCCACATTACTGGATGATATAGCTTGACTTTGCAACTTCTGGAGCAGAGAAAGATAACGAATAAAGCTTTAGTTAAGTTTCATATCCGCATTCACCCGGTGAAACCACGGAAAACATGGAAAACTCTGTTCAGCATGGCCAGCAGCAGGATTTGAACCTGTGTACCGATCTGAAGGTCCGCGCGCGACCTTAACAAGGTAAGTTGAGTGAGACCACTCTTTGTGGTACTGTTAATGATTCATACAATTGATTGTAATCCTGCCTTTCATATTATATATCAGAGTATAGTATCCAAGGAATACAAATGTTAAAAGTATTTACTAATATTTCCTACTTAATAGCCGTTTTCTTTTTTTAAAATTAAAAATCTAGTATTATGTTCTGCTTACTTTGCTCTAAGCATTTCCTTAAAACATTTAAATTCATAAATCTTCAAAATTATCACTTTTTATTAATCGCATTATCTTCTAGCTACTGCAAACACTGCATAGTGCTCTGCACATATACAAACCAGCCTATACATCTGTGGGTAAAAATGTCCATGTCTTGGACACAACGAGGCATTTCCACTATGTCTGTTAGTAAACCATACAAAGTACAGTAATACACCTACTTATAGTAGATTTACAGTAGATGCTGCAAATGATCTCTTAATCCAAATACCAGGGTTTGAAAAAAAAAACAGCCCACCTGGGCCCAGGCGGGTGTTTTAGAATAAAATGTGAATGTATGTAGCTGCCATGCTGTGTACAGACTACAGACCTCAGTCAGTAAAGGTGTGTCACTACTGTTGAATCAGAAGGCTTGGAGTGGATCTACTGTGTGTGTGGGGGGGGAGGGGGGTGTAACTTTACGGAGTCATGCCACAGCGTGGTTCGGAGCTCAAGGTAATTGTACGTCCCAGCATTCCGCCCTTCATAGAAGAGACTGAGAGAGAACCTAATTCGGGATGGTCTCACTGATACGCCTGAGCAAGGTCTGATTTAAAAAAAAAAATCTTTTAAGGCCTTTAGGCAATTTTGGCTCAGGCCGAATGAATGTTGATGGGGGCATTGGTAAGATAAAGAAAGTGAGAGAAAACGGAAGAACCCCGGGAAACCCCACGCACACAGTGATTGTCTACCACATGAGCACGGGTCACGATCGAACCAAGGACCCCACGCACCACAGGTGGGCTCTCAACCACTGAGACACCGCGGCCCGAGCAGGATCTGAATTACCACTCAACCTTCCCAGTTTCACTTGGCCGTCCAGCACACCAACCACCAGACCATAACAGACAGTGTAACCATAATATTGTTTTTTTTTTTTTTTCTTCTTTAGTTTCGTATGATTTCCTGATTAGTTCTGCGTTCTGGATAACAAGTGCTCAGGGGTGGACTGGTAACCAAAGGTCCTTCGTGGCAGTGAGCGTTATGACGAATAGACCCACCAAAAAACTTGCAAGGGCCGTTAGAGTACTGATCAGGTTTTAAAATACAACGTATGAGGTAAATATAGTGCCTTAAAAGAATATGAATTATTAAAGCACTTGCTATTGAACTTTGCATGGCACCTTCTTTACTTTTTGTGAGTGCCCTACAGTAGACCTGCTGAGATTATAACTTCAGCCCTGTCTTTACGTTGGTCATAATAAGTCGTGTGTGTCAAAAATACTAATTTTGAAAGACCGACAAGTTCTCACATTACCAGTAGAAGCAAACGTGGATTAAGTGTTGGCTTCTTTACTGGGTAACATTACGCTTCCAACACAAAAGGGTCGGGGGACCCGGGTTCTCGGCTGAGCCAGTCCGCCCCTGCAAGTGTTGTATCAATATTGTATTTGTATTTATATTATTATTGATAATATTTGTAGAGTGTAGTAATTATGCACTGAATTTGATACTACAAAGACGTAGTTTACGATTTTATGATAAACTTTAACAATAATGTCACTTGTAAGTAATTGCAAAGATTGAAAGCAAAGAGCTTCAAAATCTATCATCTTTTTAGTTGAAAGAGTTAATATGTTCTAGTCAGTTACGAAATCAACAGATGGAAAGCAGTTTTAGTTTGGAGTACTGACGGAGCTCCAATACCTTCTTGCATTTCAATATCACAAAGGTAAAGTGCTGTTGATTTTAGACAGCAATATCATTCTACAATAAGAATGACAGTCGTGGTTGTATCCTAACCATCTAAAATGCAATGGTTTTCTTTATTATGCACTTCTGTAAAATGCCCCCACTTTAGTAATTATTTAAAGACAAAATTAATGAAAAAAAAGTGGGTTTTAAACTGCGTTTCAATTCCCCCCTCCCCCCCAAAAAAAACAGTGCGTCTATTCGGACTGAGTCCACCTTGGCAAACTCTGCCAAATACAGGTTGGCGCTTTTTCCAGAGACTTTTGCAGGTACATTTCATAATGTATGCCTATTTATGTTTCAACTTTGATCCTTTTCAAAGCATTTTAAACATTAACTAATTCACGTGTATGAGGACTGTTTTGGAACACTAGTATTGTACGGTAATCAAATCCTCAAAGGAAGAAATCTGGAGGAGTAGGCCTACGTTACAATAATAAACACATCCGCTAGTACTTTAAAAACGACATTCGTACTTGGTGCATGAAATATCATTGATAATACATTACACATACAGGGTGTGGCATAAAAACTGGCTTCTTTAAATGTTGCGTTTTATTACTTAAAAAACTTATACTAATCTTATCTACACCTAAGGTCGTAGGTTCATTAATCGGAACAAGAACAGTAAAGTGTGTACAGTGAACTAACCTCCTGAACATCAAAAACGTAAAAGAACAATAACATGACCGACTACGTACGAAACTTCCAGTACACTTGCCTCCTTTCGCTAATCTGCAATGGAACCCACACTAGGATAATCTCAGCGAAATAGATTCAGAATCGTACGTTGTAATGGACATCGGGAAAGCAAGGGGAGAATATAGGCCTACATCTAATCTTACTTGTGCCTCACTACAGGTAAAATTTCGCCAAATTCTTGTTCTCCGATACGCTGTTCATTACAACGGGTTTTCGTTGTAACGAAATAAAATCGCCGGTTCTGTAAAATTCGTTATAACGGGATTTTATCTGTATTTACTACGTAAATTGACAGATAGAGTGCTGTTTAGGTCAGCCAGCTATTATGCCATATTTTGCCGTACATACCCTTATACCATTCGTTCAGGTTTATTTTTGTTTATAACCCGTAAAAATTATGTAAGATTTAAAGGAGGAAAAGAATATTTTTAAGTTGAGGGAAGTGTGTGAACTCTAATTTAGGACAATGTTATAGTCGTAAAGGTGTGACATGAGAGAAAAAGCAATAATGAGGTGGAACTACTTGACTTTGTCCGCGATGGTGGCGTACGTGGAGGGTCATGGCGTATAATTAAAAGAAATGAAACTAATCTGATATTTCTAACCTTACCTAACCCATGGTCCGAAAAATACTAATAAATATGAGTCGCCAGTGCTAATGTAATCCAGTGAGTATTTGTCGCAGCCAGTCATGTTCATGTGTTGAACAAGTCGAGTATGTAGGTCCTTCACATATCGACATAATGATGATAGATGGGTTTTCGTTACATTTTTTTGAATTTCTGGCCGTCTCTGTGTTTAAGCAAGTGTATAAAAATCTTAATTTCATTTATGGCCTGAAGGCATCTGCGACTCAGGCCGGGATAGGGGAGGGGAAAAGATTCGGGAAGGTGTGGCCCAGGGCCATGTTGAAGGTGCCGCTGGGATAGAAACCACTATCTGCCGAATGCTACGTCAACGCTCTACCACTGAGCTACGGCGGAAGTGTATGTGATTATTAATAAGGTAATGAGCGAAAAAGAGCATATAAATGGCTGAGTAGGTGCTGGCAATAAAGTTTAACCCATTCATTCCCTTGCAAATAATATACATCATAGACACTTCTATCAATTTACATGTTTTAGCTAACGTAAATAGCATTGGCACTAGTTTCGCAGAGGGGTGAACTTGCGCTACACTAATTTTCCAATATTTTTGCCATCTGATGATTCAATTACGCTGCGCTCAGTAACTGTTACACGTTCGTTGCATCGATTTCACTGACGTGAATTCCTTCGGAATCACTCAGATTTAACAACCTACTTGCATCCATGCAATGCAAAGGTCAATACGGTGTATTATGTATTTATTACCCCACGGACGTCTTGAAGACGTTTTCACCGTTCGAACATCTCGTTAAAGGTGATATCGGGCAAATGATGATTCATGCAAAGGCACAAATTGTCAAGTGAGCGGAGAGCGAAGGCGGGTAAGTTAATGCCAGGTTTGATCTCATCCATTGCATCTTGCCATCGTTATAACAAACACTTCCTAATTCCTGCCTTTAAGAGCTACTTCCGCTACTGCAAACAGCTACCTCTTCCTTTTCTTATTTATTGTACATTAATTCGAGACGGTACCCCTGACATTTTTCAATATTTATATCATTGCAACGGTATCAGTTCTTGGATTAACTATAGTAGTGACGGAATTTTTTTTTTTAGAAATTTACAGGATGAACTGAGATAATTGTGTGTCGTTTGTGATTAATAGGGAGGAAAATAGTAATGTGGGTAACATTATAATTGAATAATAATGATGATGTAGTGTGTTTTTAAGATGTTTTAGGACGCACTGCATGTTGTGGCGGAAGGAACTATTTTGCGTAGTAACAGTTGTTGTCATGTGGAAGGCGGTAAGGCAGTGTTGAAATGAGGCGTCTTTGTGATGCTTATCACATTTCTTGCGTTAGTTTTATTGAATCGTATAGATATGACGAGGGAAAGTGCATTTTGAAGGTTATTTAGCATAGTTTTTATGTAAGGAAAGAAAAAGGCCTAATTTAAGATAATCTACGAAAATAGCAAGAAAACAATTGCGTAAACCGCTCGCCTCCCATGAACACGTAATGTGTGTGTTTTAAGTGATTTTGGTTTCGTTTTAGTGATGTTAAAATTGGTCCGTCACTACTATAGTAATGCCTAGTTCTTTTGTAAATTAAAAATTTTGGTTAACCCATCTACAGAACTTAACCCGAACATGTACCGTAAAGGGTGTAGAGAACTGATCCACGCATTACTGACTTTAGGAAAGTTGTTACTTTTAATTAGAAATCGTAAAGCAAACGTTACTGATTACATAAGAAATGCTATTTAATCTCATCGACTCCCTTGTTCATGACAAAGACAATACTCTTAATGATATAGAATAGTTTGGACCAGTAATCTAAGTCCTTTTGCAGCGAGCGCCAGAGAAAACAAATTAGAGTCGAGTAGAAATCCAAGTATGAACTATTTTTCAGTTTTGGTACAACCTAAAACAGTATCAGCAGATAGCCAATAAAATACCTTTTTTTTTTATCTCAAGTTCTTAACTAACATTACTTACATCACTACACACACTAAACAGTAAAAAAAAAAAAACTATCAGCAATGAGCAATCTCCGCGCAATCTCGTCTGAATCAGGGTTGCCACAGTCCTAGCCCTGGAGTGGGTTGGAAAATAATACCAAATTGAAGCAAGTGGGCTGAATTCATTTTTTCTACACCAGTATAATACATGTCTTTATAACACGAAACTAAAACAGGCAAAGTTCTAAAACACTGCCCCCTCCATTTCTAAGAGATCAAGTCACGAAAGTGCTCATTTTAAAAAAGTATTTGCCACGGAGAATAATGTATTGAAGCTGTAACACTGCAATTAATTTAAATTGTAGCAGATACGTGGAGAAAACTTACATCTTATACAACTTAATTCAGTATTATAACTGCGATAAGAAAAATACATGGGGCAAATAATTAAAAGAGAACACTTTCTTAACAAGGGCAATTGGAAAAACACAACGAGAACACACAAAAAAAACAGCTACGAAGTCTAGGATGGAAGAATACAAAAACTGACTTTAACTTTCTCGTCTAGGACCACTTGGCTAAATAGTGTAAACATCAATAAATATCAAGATATGTATAACCTCAAACATTTTTAACAGTTATTATAAATAATTAAACTCAATCGAAGTAGCAAAATAATTACGGTAACCTACAAAATAATAGGTTATCGATGTTTACACTATTTATCCAAGTGGGCGTAGACGAGATAGTTAAAGTCTGTTTTTGTATTCTTCAATCCTAGACTGCGTTGCTGCTTTTTTGGTTAACCTACAAAACATAGCTAATAAAGATCATTAAATTCCTAGTGGAAATAGCAATTATACTTTACAAAATCTCCTTCTGTTATATGGCCTTGTACGTTTTAAATATGAATTTATTTTGATTAATTGGTATCAAGAACTTCCTATATCGTGTGCAAAATTAAGTGTTATAAGGACACTTGCTCTTTATATACATACACATTAGGAAATTTAATAAAAATAGTGACCAAAGGCACTTGGAGGTTAGGTAAGTCAGGCCCGGTGTTATTTTTAATTGCACACGCGACATACACAGAGACATTGTTTCTGCACTTGGAACTCCTCAAAATGCTATCTTTTGCTTTCTACAGTCATGAAAGAGTCTAAAATGCCCGCAAAGATGAAAAAAAAAGAAGTTGCTATAGTAGAATTTGCAACATTACAACTTCGACTTTAGGAACTTTTTCCCCATTTTGCACGCAATTTAGTGTCTTTCGTGGGTATAGGAAGAAAAACAACATTTTGAAGAGTTGTGAGTACTCTATGCCAGAAGGGGTGCAACGTCACAGAATAAATATTCAGCAGTACTTTTAAAGAGTCCAACACACAGTGTGAATAACGTTAGATGGAGGAAAAGTCTTACTCACACGTTTGAAAATGTGACAAGTAATATTATTAAATGGTGCCGAATTGGGTAGAATCGTACCAATGTTTTTACAAAAGGGGCTGAAAATCCCAGCGTGGTACCAACGCACGGGCCGATGTATAACAAAAAAGGCTGAATTTGATACAATTTTACCAAGTGTTGCAGCACTGTTCTGAATTGTGATTGTGAAATTGTGATAAAGATCATTAATTCGTACATCTTCGGCTAACTTCGACAAGGAGTCGGAGAGGGAGTGAAAGACATCTGTTTTCTGCTAGGCTAGTGAGAAAAACGGACGGTCATCTTCGGGTTACATGCGTTGGACCAACACGGCGTTGGACCAACAATAAAATTGACAACGCCCCAAATATATAAAACCTAAAAATATAATAAAAAATATGATCTTAAATTATTTTTTTGAGCACCTGCGTAGAACCAACACTGCGTTGGACCAACACCGGCATGAGACCAACACGGCGTTCGACCAACACAGATTTTTGCCCTGGGGTGTTGGTCGTACGCCGGTTCTTGCTGCATGAGAGGCTGTTG